>SNQJ01S0158174.1:0-22039 GCA_010110895.2 Picea sitchensis
CCTGGCCCATATGACTGTTATTCCCATGACTGCAGCCAACCCTCCTTGCACTTTTAAAGACCGTGCAGGTTCTCCTTGATCCAATGGTGGTCAGACCATGCGCTCGGATCTGACGGCTAAGACTTGTCCTTCTCTTTAGCGCGCTCTTCTTGTCTATATTCAGATCTGAAGGCCCTCGTTCTGTCGGGATTTCACCTTGGCTTTTCCCGATGGTAAACCTCGTGCAACTCTTGTCCGATCTGACGACTAACGGGTTTTCTGAATGAGATCCAATGGATGTGGATCTCTATCTCCCTTCTCTTCAGCGAACTCCTGTATCTTGAGCTTTGCTGCGCACGTGCTCCTCGACACTGTTCCTCCTGAGATTTCATGTCCGAATCCCCAAGGGATTTTATCCTTCTTATTCTGCCATCTCCACTGTTGTACTTGCCATCAATGACAAGCATACGCTACTTGGTAAACATTTGCCAACACAGTGGAAACTGCGCGGCTGGACTGTAGTGCCTGTTGCACTCCTTGAAGTTCAACCTTGATTTGATTCAACACCTCCTCCTTCTTATCTTCTTGGTTCTCTGTTATTTCCAGCAAAGCATCATTCGGGGCTGCTACAATGAAATTGAAGTCATCGAAGGTGAGGGTGGTCTACATTTTGGTCATGGTTTCTTTCACTTTCTTCAGGGAGAAAAGTTTCAGTAGGGAAACCTTCCTTTTATTCGAGGGATCCTCCTCGTCTCTAGGTAGTGTAACCTCGCCTTTCTTCTGTTCAACTTCTGTGCCATTTACCTCTTCATCATCACCTTCTTTCTCTGGTGATATGGAAGCAGTCTTTACTAAGGTACTGTCTATATCATGAACCCCTTCAATATTCTTTGTCTTGCTCAGTCCAGGTGTATCATGCACCGCTTCTGGACTGTCAATATCAGATAGCTTCGCGGGGTTTGCTGGGATGAGGAGGTCCACCAACCATTCCTTAGTAATCTCTTCTAAGTCTTCCTCTGTCAGCTTGTAGTATGACCGCAACTATTTTTTATGCTCATCGATGCACACTGTGATATAGATGAAATGGTGGTTCACGCTGAATTTCATCAAGGGCCTGAACCTGTGGAGAGTGTTCGGGGTTATACGAGGCTCAGACTGGATGGATGTCTTCGGTTGGTTGTAATAAGTGTGGAAGACAACATTTGATTTCCATTGCTTTTTCATGTCACTGGAGTACCACAATGTACTGAACTTCGAGGCCAGAGGTTCAAAGGGATCGATGTCTGGGAAGGTCGCACCTTCCGGCATATCCCATGTGATAAAAGCGATCAAGATGAGAAGCCAACTGAAGTGGAACTCATATCCTTGGTCCTGCACTTCCCTACAGTCCATTTCTAGCTGGTTTATGGGGTACTTCACCCAATTCATTTGTAGGCACTCCGCGCACTTTCCTACGAGGTCGACTACAAATCCAGTCACTTGGGTGGGTCGGTTCTTGCGAACTAACTTTCCTCTGATCAATTGATAGGCTAGGCGCACTGCACTGCTTTGGATAGAGGCTACATTGTAGCCTCGCGTTCCCTTCTCGACATCAGCGTAGGTATCCTTGATCCTTTGAGCTAGAGAGTGATCCATTGTTTTTCTGGCGTAGAAATCTTGTGGGTCAGGGCCTTGCATGCTTAGCCCTGTGATCCGATTGATCAACGTTGGATCCACTATGATGCAACAGTTCAACCAAAAATATCTGCCATGGTAGCATGACAACAACAACTTGACGCATGCGTTCACTTCTTGGTGCCTACTGAAGTGAGGAATATTCATGACATTGAGCAGTGTGGATTGCGCGAGGTTCATGGTCCATGACTGGGGGACGATCTTCGAGTTCTTTCCCTTGGTTCTAGTCAGATACTTGTGCAGGGTGAGCATGTTTTACACCTTCCTGTCACTGAGGTTGAGGTCGCTAAACTTCAATGCTATGATCTTATCTTTTTCTACGCACACTGTGCATATCCCTTTTGGGAGGTATGCAGTGACCAAAGTGTACTCAAATTCTCTGGGCACACTGTCACGATTTATTGTGCCGCTCAAAGAGGGTAGATTTGCAGCTAAAATGCTCATAATCAACTTATCATTCTCGAGATTGTCTCTGTGTTTGGTTCACTTCTCATTTACATGCCATGATGGTTTGGCTCGAGCAGTGGATGGAGAGGTTACTAGTCCTCTCGTCGATGATACTTGTAGACCGGTAGACAATCCTCTCTCCGATATGACTCTTTCAGTCCTTAAGTCGAGGAGAACTTCCGTTATTGAGTCTTCAACTATGGTGAGCTCATCGGACATACGCGCTCGGGATTAATAATATCGGGTTCACAATTAACTCAGATATTGTATTGTACTAGAATAAACAGCAAGAGGGAAATGAACATTGCATACAAGTCACTCGGGCTCAAATTCTTGGTTAGCAAAAGTGTTCTCTTTGCATGGCACGATGGGATAAATAGGAAACTCAGAAATGTTTCTCTTGCAACGATTATGATCCTCCATTAAATCTTGTTCGATCTGTTATGGCGTGGTCTAACGGTTTGATGATGGACCTTTATTGCCTTTCTTCCTGTTCGGAGCATCGATCGAATGGTTATAATATCCCCAACAACTATATTTCTTCGCCATGGTGAAGTGCCATATGTTGTTGTTTTGGTATCCCGATGAAGCTCTAATTCTGCAAATTTTTTGTCTGCGAAGTTCCTTTTGGAATCTTCTGCAACTTAGATCTCTTCTTACTTTTCTTCCTAGCCTTCTTTCCAATGAGCTTCCTCTCGATAGTTCTTTTTCCATTCCGATTCTTATCTTCTATGATTTTAGTTACTTTGCGTTGTTGAGATTCTCTCCTAGGACTTAGGGGTAACACCTCTTCTTTATCCGAGATAGGTACTTCAGTCTCCTGTGAGTCTTCTAATGTTCTTGCAGCTTTGACATCTGGGTTTCTAGTGTTAAATAGCTTCGATATGTTCTCTTTTTCTTCAATCAAGTGTGTGATCCTCCTGGTCATGAAATATTTTAACTCTTGTTGCTTCTGCTTTAAGACTTCTTCTTCTTTCTTTCGTCTGTCTTGATCTCTGTCAATCCAAGGTTTTCCTAATAACATGGTAAATTGGGTGCAGTCTTCAAAAAATTTAATAATCTCAACATCCTCCTCTGTCGAAGTTCCATTGACGGTCATAGGTATCTGAGCGGGCTTTCCACAAAGGTTTACCAGCTTTCCTCTGAATAACCCTAGTTCTCCTAATGAAGGAATCATAATAGGCCTCCCTATAGCTTCCCAAGTTCCCTCTGCCATGATATTCACCTGTGTTTCTTCATCAAGAACACAGTCAATGTCAAAGTCTCCTATTCTTTCTTTGATGCATTCTTTTCCTTTGAAGCTATCTAATAATCTGACGTGTCGGTGGTCATTCAAGGTTTCTCTCATTTGTAGCAATATTTTCTCTGATTCTTTCTGGGGTTCTACTATAGCCTCTAGAGTTGCCTTAGGGTTTTCTTGATTCAGATTCATTCCTTCAAGATTAGTAATCATTATGGGGAAATCCAACACTTCATGGTCCATAGCTTTGCAAAAAAGACAACTAGGTCTTCTCCCAGAGAATTCTTTAGCAAGATGTCCTAGTTTTTTGCAACTATAACAGAGGGTTAATCCTCTCTTTCTTTTAAATGATCCCCAACCTCTTCTGTACTGTGCACTAGGATCATAGGAGATAACTTGCAATAAATTCTTTCTAGGATTATGCATCCATTCGTTAGTCCAAACATTATTTCTATGCATAGGTATAACATATCTTTCACTATTCTTGTCAAATCTATTAATATAAAATTTTCTTTCATCTATCAATACCCTAGTTTTCGAACTAGGACAAATTTTATTAAACATGCCTAGATCCATACTATAGAAAAAAAAAATTCCACTTATCTTACTTCTATAGAGCACAAAGCGTTCAGATCTAAAATTTTTACTATCTTTACCTTTATCATAGCATAGAGCTTGTAGATATTACCTCTTTTAATCAGAAATTCTCACTTTTACCTTTCTTAGAGCACAAATCTTTCAGATCTTGCTTCTTCCCTTCAGATCCAACCTCTTTTCTTTAGACCGGGCTTCTTTATTTTAGCACAGAGATTTATAAGTCAAGTAGAATACTGCGCACTAGGGCATAGATCTCTGCAAAAATCTTTCATAATCCCAGGTCGAATCTTTGCACAAAGCTTCTTCTTCATCAGTTCCCAACAATCACAGTTTTAGGTCCTGGCAATGGAACCATTTTTTGGCACAAGGGAAGACCCAGGGTTCAACGCTACAATAGTGCACAAACAAAACCCTAACTACCATCCCTTTCGGCAACACCTACGAAGCAGATGAAGTCTCACCTGAGGTAGAGGCAGGGGTGGTTGCAAGGCTCAAGTGTCTTCAACCTTATCTGGGACACATATTTGTGGTTACAACACTTAATAAATCACTTATCACCATCATTCCCTCGATATGCAATCACTATTCACTTCGCTGATAAACAGAGCTTCGCAGCATTCACACTATTCTACAGTATTTAAGAACTTAGCATATAAATGGATCAGAATGAGCATATCAAGCACGAAGCATGACTATCTTGATCATATCTAATATTCTCACATATCATAAGCACAAAGTAGAAGTAGATCTATCTAAACATATCAAGAACTTAGCAATTAATATGTGAATACATCAAGACAAAGCACAAAGAACATAACACAGTGTTTGTGTGGTTCACCCCCACCTTGGGGCTACATCCACCAACTCTTCTTCTTTATTGTCTTTAGTCAATCAGTTATAATAACAGAGCCTTCAAAACCCTTACTCCACACAGGACATAAGATCTGCGCAGCTCGCTAGATCCTTCTTCCTTGCGTTACAACACTAAGCCCTCCACAATCTACTACAAGGACTTGCACTTAGCTCTACAAGTCTCCTACAGTCATGCACAAATCACTTACAGACTCTATTCTCACTTAGCATACATTCACATCACATAGATGCACTATTCTCTCTCCTTTCTATATGGCCTAGACATATATATACATATATATTACAAAATAGGCCTACACATGGGTAAACCCATGGGCCTACATCCCATTCCCATTAAATATTCCTAAAAACCCAAAAGTGGGCCGAAATGCCTTGATCTCTGCTTCATCTTGTGCTCCTCCTTCGATAGACTATTGAAGTCCCAAAATAGGTCACTATGACCAAGAATCTCCCAAAACTTGGTCAAGAGACAACAATTCCTCTCCACTAGTTTCTCCACCTCTGGTTTTGGCTTCAGGATAACCTTCTTCATCACTAAGGATATCCCGTTTTCTGCTTTTTCTACCTCAACATTCCACTTTTGCGCTTCCAAAATGTGATCTTCACCTCCTCCTTCTTTCTTTTTCTTGGGGCATGCCCAAGACATGTGTCCTGTATTTCCATAGGCATAACACTTCACTTCTCCTCCTCTGCGTCTTCCTCTTCTTCGAGGAAAATCGTTCCTTCCACCATACTGTCTCCCTTGGGAACTTCCTCCTCTTCTTGAGTGATTGTGAGTTTTTCCCATCTCAACCTTGGGCTTATGTGCCTTATCTTGGACAATTTCCTCATCTTTGTTTAGACTTCTTCCTGTGCTTCACTGAATCTCCTTCCTGGACAACTTTTATTTTTCCTTAAGTGAAATCTGATAAGCATCTTCCACTATTATTACTACTATCATGCTGATTTCATCCTGGATTTCATATCTTAGGCCATTAATATATCTAGCGACCTTTTCATCATCTTTCTCTCTCTGTCTAGCCCTGGTGTTCATCTTGTAAAACTCCTCTGTGTACTCTTTCATTGTCATTCCCTTCTGTCTCAGGTTCTGCAAATTCATGAACATATTTATCTGATAATCCTTGGGTATGAATTTAGCTTTCAACTTGGCTACCATTCTATCCCATTTCTTGATCTTTTGTTTTCCTTTGCATCTTCTGTCAGCCTGCATTTCATCCCATGATACTGTTGCATGTCCCTTCAATCTGGTGACAACATGTTTCACCTTTTTCTCCTCATTGACGTCTTCATAGTTGAAGTACTTGTCCATTTGTCGTATCCAATCAAGCAATTCCTCAACATCTAAATTTCCTTCATACATTGGGATGTCTATCTTTGCTCTAGCTCCCAATTTGACAACATATTTCAACAAGCATTCTTCTGCAACATCTTCTCCTGCATATCCTTCAAATTCCATGTCTTCTCTCTCTTCATCACTGACATCTCTAGCATCAGGTGCTCTCCTTTGCGATATCTCCATAGCATCCAACCTTGCATGAAGTTCTCTCATCTCCCTTTCTACAACTCATTTTTCTATAGATGGCTCTGCACGTCTTCTAGGTGCCATTGTACTGAACTTTATCCTTTACACAACTACCACTTGATGTATCTGATACCACTGTATGTTATCAGACCACTTCCTTATTTTACACAGAGCATAAATTGAGGCTTTGATACCACTTGATGTAGCTCCCCTTCTCTCCTAGGGGTTGCACAAACTTCTGGTCAAGGATCTTCAAATACTTGAGTCGAATCAGCTCCTCGGGCCTCTGCTAGACCCATAAATTAATTTACATGGGTCCCTCTTTTGCTACCCTGTAGGTTCGATTTACCCGCACGCCTTTTCCTGATGTTTCTGGTAACACTTAGAGAAAGTTCTATCTCCTACGCTAGGATCTTCTTCGATATGACCACGAGCTATAATCTCAGGCCATCCCCCTTCTAGACTTTGCGCTTTGGGAGTTTTGCACACTCCACCCTCACTTTCCCCCAAGTACCCTTCTTCCAAATTGATCAGACCATTGTCCTTCTCAGGTTACCAACAAAAGGTACCGTGTTGTCTAGAGCACTGGAATTTTCATCTTCTCTGAAGAGGAGAAGTCTCACCCGAAGCGCAACCAAGGCAGAAGGATAGAGAAGGGCAAGGAGATGATTTGGGTGGGTTCGCAGAACCTTGAAGACTCACCATGATCTTGTGCAAAATAGACCAATTACATATCATATCTAGACTCATGCATACAATAACTGAAGATACTTAAGTTGTGAAAAGAATTCATACACAGAGACATCATATTGAGCTTATCAAACATAAATAAGTATTGTAAAGATACAATGCATAATCATAAACATGGTATGACACATTATATTTCAAAATTTTGGGTCCTTATTCATCTATTATCTTCAGAATTTATCGAATACAATCTCAGAGATATAGCATGGTACTTTGTTACAGACTTTTGACTCTGGACTCATGTCATAGAGCTCTATTTACTCAGAACCAAAATACAGATTACATGTACAATAATTTCTTAACAACAACAAAACTCAACATATCAAGAACAAGAACCTAGAGCTGAGAGAGAGAACTTGATAACCCTTTTACAATCATATACATCTCATATATATAAGTTGATTGGGATCTTCTGGCTTTGGGCTCGCATGCTTTCTTGTTCTGTTGTAAATTTTTTTTCCTTGCTAGCATTCTGTTATCCTTTTCTGCAACTGATTTATGTTACTTTTCCTCACTCCATTGTCCAGCTTCTTCTGTAGCTTGTGCAACTCATGCTAAACCAAAAATGGGACTGTATTACTTCTTGCACAGCTTCACATCCAACAATGAAGGGCCCAACAAGCTCTAACCACAAGCCTCGAGTCATGTACTTGGATCTTTCAAAACTTCTAGGAGTAACTGTTGATTTCCCTTATCCACCTTCTCTACTTTACCTTCCTCTTTTTCTTGTGCTTTCTTTTCCTATGCTTCTTCAAACAAAGGGCCCAACTCTGGAACCAATGCTAAGGCCCTCTTTCTGACTTCCTGGAAACTCCAAACTTTATCTTTCCATTTCCTGGCAAGGAGTGAGGCCTCGACGAAGCACTGTTGGGTCACATATGTGATACATCCCTTGGGATTTGATGCGACCAAAGAGTTCCACTCAAAGTCTTTTGTTGAGGCCATAATGCGACCAAAGTTTATCAATTGAGGCCCTGATCACTCCAACTAGATGCGTTGTTTCCCACTGTGCTAGTTTAGTGGGACAAGGGGTGGCATCCCTCGATGCTTAGACCTACAGTGGAAGTCCACTGGCAGTTGAGTGATTTGAGAGAGTCTCTACCTCATCTTCTCCTAAAGACGGTCCTGGCACAAGACTCAATCTCAATGTCATCGGTAGGAATGTTAAAACGTTCGTTCTGGCCAGGCAGAGTTGCAACAATTTTTCACACTACTAAGGGTTTTGGAGGACTAGCTCCATTTGTTCCTGCACTAACATTGTGATTTGACCTAAAGTTGTCTCTGGTTCCTTCTGGCCCTTGGGTATCTCTTCTTCTTTGTGGACCTTCGCTTCCTAGGTTGTAGCTACCCATAGCACCCTCAACCTTAGTCATTGCAGCAGTGTGTTAGGGACTTCGGACATTCATCTTCTCGATTTTTCGCATCTCCTTCGAAGACGGAGCGTCCTTAATTGACACAAAGAGTACAATATGTTGGTGGTGATATAGGTTGCTTAGTGATGATGGTGGATGGATTTGTGTTAGGCTTACGTTTGTCCTGAATATGTATGATGTGGGCCGCTCGAGCCGCTGAGCAAGTGTAGGGGATGGTGGATGAGATGGGTTTGGGTTTCAGAACCTTACTTAGGGAAATCCCCATCCTGAGTTTCTTAGCCATTGGCTCTGTAATGAACGCAGGGCTAAGGATTTCATTGACATCCTTACCTGTCAATAGGGCTTACTCCAGCAGTTGCGGGAACAACGAAAATGTTCTCTTATTGTGCTCTAATGGCTGCATCTACTCCTATTCTTCAGAGTCTATATGTGTTGAAGATTCTTTCTTTTGTGCCTCTGGGCTTGAGCTCGGTCCTACCCCTGCTTCCTGACCTTTTTTCTTGAGCAGCTCAACAGGTAAAACATAGTGCATCCTCGACTTGTGCGGGTTATGTTTGACTCCAGGCCAAGACATCACCTCCTTGTCAAAGGCCTCTTCATCTAAACAGAATGGCAGCATCCGTGAGTGGAAGTCCTCCCTGCTAGCATACCTTGGCCACACAAATTTATGGTGTCAGTTCAAGCTGAATGTTGTGTTCCGCGTATTGCAGTTAAGAAGTTTTTGTGGAATGTGAAACCTCTGTGTTTCATAAATTATTCCATTGTACCACTTGGAGAATGTTGTGTTGTTGAAGGCGGTGTTCTCCGAGTCCACCCTTGAATGTCAAGGCTCAAACATTTTCACTAAGAACCCCTTATCTGCGAGCGCCAATGGTCTTCTGGCAGGTGGCTTCTACTTGAGCATTGTGAATGTAAGAAACAAGTATCCATAGGTGAAAGTACCACCTTTATCTTAGGCTTCCTCATAAGCCACAAGGCATTCCTCCAATAGGTAGATGTACCAGTTGAAGACAATGCCATTGGCGTAAAACTCTACCACTGATTAAGCATCCAATGTGCATTCTCCCTTGTAGTAGGAACTCATAAATTTGCTATCTATTATGTACCAACTAGTCCTGACCGTCTTGGGTAGTATGGGGTCGATCTTGGTTGTGTGCCCCCCCCNGTGTGAAACCTCTCATATAGGTCGGGCTCCCCCTTCTTCTTATCATTCTTGCTAGGAACCTGGAACCCTTTGGACATGTCCTCACCCTCGAGGGACAATTTAGTAAGTTGGTCGATGTATTCTGCGTGGATTGGATATCTCCTATTCAACCACAGACTTCTATCGTGCACCCTGTTGATTAGAAACTTGGTACACCTAGCAACTTCGCCAGTGGTGTCGAACACCGATAAGTCCCTAAGGTTCATGATGGTTGAATTGAACAAATTTATGAAGTCGAGCTTCGACACAAACTGCATGCCTCCCAAATAATCTGGAGCGATACTCTAGAAAACATCTATGTTCATCTGTGGGAACAAGACCTGGTTCGTTAAGTCGAGGTCGAGGATATTGACTTGCTCCACCTTCCCCTTGAGATCACCCACGACCTCGACCTAGGGGTTGCAGGGCTCATCTGGTACTGCATCCTTGGAAATGGCCCTTCGACTCCCTGTAGATATCGGCATGGCCAATATTAACTATCCACAATTTGGACAAGCGAAATAGGGATTGGGGATTGCGACTAATGGTCGAGGGATTACAAAGGCTTGCTCACTCTACAGAATTCGTAAATTGCTAAGTTTGTTCTGGGAAACAATGCATCCTACGCCAAGTTCTCAGACCCTTATACCCATGCTGAGCTAGAAAGTTTTGTAATAACTTTTATTCATCATTACCCTATAGACGTAACTTGGATCTGAGTTGTCCGACGAGACTAGTTAACAGGGTAAATCTCTTGGTTGATCTTGGCATTTACTGGGCAAGTTGGTCAAGGACATGGCCGATTTGAGAACTTACCGTTTGATGGGTGAGAATCCTGATGCTAATATCGATGAAATCTTCATGTATCGCGACTTTATGGCTTAATCGAATTCAGATGGGGTACTGCAGTAGTAATAAAGGCTATGCCTAGACTGGGTTCATGTGGCACATGGACTCAGATTGCATCTGGATTCACTCTCCCTTCGACCACAAAGGGGTCCCCATCATATTAATTATTGTCATTAATAGGTTCTTGACACTTATGATCCCATGCTATTGATTAAGCAGTTATGCATCAAAACAACATTTAAACCAAAAAATGAACTACATGTCGTGGCGCAACAAGGCACTCTTTGAATTTATTAACTGAATTCACAACAATTTGCAATAAAATTCAAATCTAACTACTATACATGCTCCCTCAGACTAGAGCAACATTCCTTTAGCTCAGTTCATAAATAGATAAGGTTTTAGGCAAGTGCCATTCACCCATCTTGGCTGCAACATACCATCTAGTTGTGCAAGTCTGACTTCTCCAGACGGTCGGATCTCCACAACTATAAATGGCCCCATCCAATGCATGTGAAACTTTCCTGGATGTTTCTAGTATCGAATGTCATAAAGTGGGACCTTATCACCTTGCACAAATACTTTGGTCTTAATGTGTCTATCATGCCAATATTTCTTCCTTGATTTCTCAACCGTCTAATGGAAGTTTGCTAAAAACCTAGTCTCTTCTAGTTCTTGTAAGTCCATGAGCCTTTGCGCAATTGATTCATCCTCTACCATGTGTGTAATCTTTTCCATATACAAACTTGGAGTAATGAATTATGCAGGCACCACAACCTCTTTCCCATAAACTAGTTGAAATAGAGTGTACTTGTGGACTTTCTTTGTGGTTGTCCTATAATCTCATTGTATTTTTGGAACTTTGTGATCCCAATATTCCTTATTTGCGCAATAGGCCTTCGTTAATCCTGTCTCCAGAATCTTGTTAAACGATTCCACTTTTCCATTGGCTTGTGGATGGTAGGGACTACTTTTATGATGTTGGATTAAGAACTTTGTTGTAAGCTTTGCTATTTGACTACCTATAAAATGAGCTCCCTGATAACTGGTCAGACTCCTAGGACATCCAAACTGAGTGATAATGTTTTCAAAAATGAACCTAGCAGCAGTATCGATCAAACAATCCTGAACAATTGTTGCCTCAGCCCAACGTTTAAGGTAGTAAGTTGCGGTAATAATGTACCTAGCCTTTGAATGCTTAGTTGTTGGTTTGAGTGGCCCAATGAAGTCAACCACCCACTTCTCAAATGCTTTTAAAGCTCAAACGGGTTGAAGTGGTAATTCATCTCGTCATGATGGCTTACCCACTCTTTTACAAACATCGCATGATCTAGCATATGCCTTTGCACCCTTGAAGAGAGTGGCCCACCATAGTCCAACTTGGAGGACTATTGGGCTGACCCATTCTGCTTCTTCCACTGCAAAAATAAGTCTAGCTTCTAGCATCCTGTCTATTTCCCTCTTAACCTTCTCTTTCACTCTGGGGTTAAGGAAGTATGGTCTATGCCTCATAGGCTTCGATCCTGGTTTTAATTAAATTTTCATCCCTCTGATAACTCCTTTAATCCCCTTTGACTATGAAAATGTCTTTGGGAACAAATCCTCATACTCTCGCAACAAACTATGTATTTCTTGACTAGTTTTCTCATCCCAGTAATCTCCTACCATAGTTATCTTAGGTTTCTCTGTGGTCCCTATATTGACTTTGCGCAACTTCAATGGGTGATTATAAGAACCATCAGTCTAGCTGGGTATGATTTTTTGGATTTCTTTGTTCCCTTCTGTCTCCTTAATGGCTAAGTTTCTTAATTCTTCTAAATCATCTAGGCTTTCCAAATTTTTCTCAATCTTATAGCATTCTATAGATTTCTTGTTCAAGTTTAGGTAATTATTAGACTGATGTTCTTGGCTATGCTTTACGCATACCACTAGGTCTGATTTTTGTTTACTAGTGTCTGTAAAGAGGATTTTTTTAATTCTTTGCAGGACTACTTCAAGCTCAGGGTACTTACTTGTAAATGACATGTCCTTGCAAAAGTGATCTGCCAACATTTTCTAGTTGTTGGTATGTCTTCTGGTTTCTTCATGCATGAACCAAGCTTTTAGAATTGGACCTAGTGAGTGGGGAAATAATTGAACCCAGAAGCGATATGGTATTGCCACAACTGGCCACTGTGTAACACATTGTTCAATATGTGCTTTAGGATCAGACCGCTTGTTTAACAATTGCGCAACTTGGAAATCTGCCCACATCCCTGAATCTAACTACTCCTTGTATTGAAATATATATTTTATACCTTACTTAGCATCGTTCCAATTTTTGAGTAAGGCTTTGTGATTGGCCCACCACCTGGAAGGGGTGTCCTGGAGGGCTAAATCCAATACTGAGATCCTTTTATCCTCCACTACCTTTTTTTCCATGCTGACCAAAAAAATTTCAAGTCCTGAGGTACCATCATATTTGGGTGTTCTCTGGCCTCGATTCCAACCCATCTAATTTCCCTAACAGTTGCGCATCTTCTTGGAAATATTTTGTATGAGCCTTTCTTCCAACTGTCAAATGCTAGTTGTGAATCTTCATCCACTCACTGTATACTCCTCCAACTTACTGATCCATCAAAAGTGAGATTTATGTAGTCTTCTCTTGTTCATGTTGTTAGAGTGTACAACTGTTCCAAGTATTCTCCCTCCATATTGTTTTCTGTTGGCTCTGTATATCGGGGGGCTACATACGGATCCAAGGGTTGAACTACTTTGATTATGTCTGCCTCAAATGTCATAGTGTCTTTATTTAGGTCAATCAATGCATAGTTGTCATAGGCCTAATAAATACCAATTAGTGTAGGATAAGGTTCCTTAGCCCCCATGATTTTGATCACCTTAAAATAAGCTACAGTGTTCACTCCCGCAACATCTATTTCCACATTCTCGAGTCTTCCTATTGGGAAAATACAATATTGATTGGCCATTCTTAGTTGGATTGGGGAATATGTCAACTGTGGCTTTCCTAAGGCTTCCCAAGTCTTTTTAGGAAGTATGTTAACATTAGATCCTAGATCTAACATAACATCATTAATCTCAAACTCGTCTAGCTGGGTTACTTGTCTAAACTCTTTTCCAGTTTGTACTTTCCTTCTCTGCACTCTTTGAGTAATCTTCGTAGGAAGATTAGTCCTTATTATTTCTTCTATGGATTCTTCATTCCCCAGAACTATGTATAATGCATTACAAAAATTTTCTATTATCTGTTCATTCCCAAGAATATCATAAAATAACTGAAACCAAATGTCAACTACATTTTGTGGTTGCTCAGGTTGTCTCCTCGTTACTACAAGGTTTCTGGGTGCAGGTGGTGAGGGGGTTTCTCTTGCATCTCAGGGCTATGGATATTCTGAAATACTTCTGTGGCATTTTTAAATAACAAATTATGTTTCAAAGGATCATACATGTCTTCTTTAGGCGCTTCTTTTTGTATATGAGGTAAGTTATGAGCATAAACTCCCGTCTTTGCCCCTCCTCGAGTGACAATATTAATGTTGAACAATTTTCCTATAATAATTCTTTTGATTTCTAAACTAATGAGATTAGTTCCTCATTGATGTACCTGATCTTCCCACTTTGCAATTAGTTTTGGATAGTCTGCAGTTGTGTTCCCATTGGTTCTGCAGTGAGAGCACCATGGGTGCCTCAGATGAGGAAAGTCTCTAGCCATATGGCCTAGCTCTTCACAGTTGTAGAATATACTTGGTCCTCTTCCCCTAGTTCTTCCTCCTCTAAAGTCTCCTCCGGCTCCACCTCCTTGACCTCTTCCCAATCCTTGAGGGGTTCCATTCATCCTGAATGTTGCTCTATCCAACCTATCTGCAAGTGCATCTAGTGCTCTACACTGATTGGTAGTATGTGTGGTAGATGCACAAAAATCACAATGTATAAAATTTGGTACTGTTGAATACTTATGAATAATGGGGCACTGTCTTGGCCCATGCCCATGGATTCGGGAAATCTCACAATACTCAGCTACTGGTGCAACTTGGCTACCTAGAAAAGCATGATATGGGGTGGGGTTATGGAATGGTAAATTTGCAGATACTTGCACAACTCCTCCTGTGGGTCCTGGTGAGGGTCCCATCATATTATGAGGAGGTTCCATTCCCCTCATTCATAGACATTCCTTCACCAGATGTCCTTCTATGTAACATCTGGTACACCAGACGTATGATAGTCTTGGTCTAGGTATCATCAATTCTTGAATATTTTCTGTAAGCGCGGATATTTTCCCTTTTGATTGTGCCAAGTTTTCATCTGTCGGGGGTTTGGTCACTTTCAGGCTCCCCGGATATCCTGCCATGGCTTCAATATTCATTGATTGTTCCAAGGCATCTGTCAAAGTGGCTATATTTTGTTGCATTAAAGGAATCTGTGTCAGAGGTAGCAATCCCTGAATATACCATTCTCTTTAATGTTCCTCATGAATTGGATGTGCTAACCTCCCTATAGCATCTTTAAACTTCTATCTATATTCCCACTATGATTCACGTTCCCTTTGTTGAATCTCGTGCAACTCAGATAGAGCTTGTTATTCTGACTGAGGTAGCTTAAACTCCGCTATGAACCTTGTCCCTACCTAGTCAAGTGTGAATTCTTGACTTTGCATTCCTGGCACTCCTGGCTCAATAATATTCATGTACCATTTGAGAGCACAAACTCTCAAGGTAGTCTGAAACTCAACCAATTTATTCTCATCTGGAGTCCCTATGGACCTCTAGATTTCTTCACACAAGAACCAATGTTGCTCCACATCTTCGTCTCCTTTACCCCAAAATTTTCAGTATCGAGCAATAGAAACTCTCGCGTTACCATCCATTGTTGATCTTGTTGCTCCTATCAAAATAAACCCTAACGGTTATGGTTACAACCTACCAGGGGATCCCAATATCCTCCCTGTACTCGCACTTTCTAGTTGTGACTGACTAACTAGTTGTACTAGAACAAAATTAGCATAAGAAGGTAGTATCAAATTTACCACTTGTATAGAAGACACTTGGGGTGTGCTTGATTCGGGGCTGGCATCACTGGCTTCAGAGCAAGTTTCTTTGATTTTGGGGGTCTAATTTTCTTCCTCTGGAGTGGTCTCTTCAGCCAGATTCCTAATCTTTCATGGCATCGAGGATGAATATTCTCTTTCTTTTTCAAGATCCATGTCGATTTTCTTCTCCCTTGATTCCACACCTTCTATTTCTTGTACATCCTCCTAGGGACTTCTTTCTCTCCACGCTTCTCTCTCACTTAATATTTGAATGGCTAGTCTTTCCTGTCTTTTCATATTCCGTAACTCTTCCATCTGTCCATTCTCTACGTCTCCTGGTCTAACTTCTTTCCACAACTTCTCGAAATATTTTTCTTCTTTATTTATCTTACCACGCCACCACTTCTCAACTATGGTGGCTCTTTTCAAGGCTCACTTGTCTCTTGAGTCCATTTTTTGTTGTTTCCTACGTTCATCAAAGAACCCTCTCCCCTCTCTCAGGCCATGATTCCACCCAAAACTCACCCTACCCCAAGCGAGGGTGTTTACACTTCCATCTCAGTCAGGGACATAGTTAGCATCCCCTCTTCCATCAAGAAAACCTTAATCCAAAAAGGGATTTCTCTCAACAGTATTCCTCCTGAATCTTTCTTTAAATCCGATTCTGCTCATGAAAAATATTGGTGATTCTTAGTCACAAACTCAATAATGTATCCTTCTAATGTGGTATTGACCTAGAAATCAATCGCTCGCGTGATTGGATGATCCAGCCGATGAAGTGTTGCAATCTTTTTTGTATCACAAGTACATATCTTCTTGACTCGTTCTTGGAATTATGGAGCTTCTTGGAGCCTATCTATCCAATGGAAAAGTTCTTCTGGGAACTTAACCCAGAATATCTTGTACTGGTTTCTCAATCCTTATGAGTAAAAGACTACCTCTCGTTTATCTTTCACAGATTTTCCTCTCACCTCTGCTTCTTTCCATATGAAAGTGTCATAATTTCTCTCCTGCCATTAGTGAATATTAGATTTGTGAATCCATGGAAGCATTCTCCCTATAGGTTCCCTTTTAATGCATGTCCCGAAAACAAAACCATTTTGTTGGCGTGGAATTGATCAGACTAGGGTCCTTCTCAGGTTACGAACAAAAGTTAGCGTGTAGTATAGAGAACTGGAATTTTCATCTCCTCTGAAGAGAATAAGTCTCACCCAAAGAGCAACCAAGACATAAGGATAGGGAATGGAAAGGAGAATACTTGGGTGGGTTCACAGAACCTTCAAGACTCACCATGATCTTGTGAGAAATAGACCAATTATAGACTAAATCTGGACTCATGCATACAAAAAATGAAGATACTTAAGTTGCGAAAAGCATTCATACACAGAGACATCATATTGAGTTTATCAAAAATAAAGAAGTATTGTAAAGATAGAATGCATAATCATAAACATAGTATGACACATTATATTTCAAAATTTTGGGTCCTTCTTCATCTATTATCTTCAGAACTTATCGAATACAATCTCATAGATACATCTTGGTACTCTATTACAGACTTCTGACTCTGGAGTCATGTCCCAAAGCTCTCTTTACCCAGAACCAAAATATAGATTACATGTACAATAATTTATTAACAACAAAAAACCTCAACATATGAAGAACAAGAACCCAGAGCCGAGAGAGAGAACCTGATAACCCTTTTACAATTGTATACATCTTATATATATAATCTGATTGGGATCTTCTAGATTTGGGCACACATTCTTTCTTGTTCTGTTGTAACTTCTTTTTCCTTGCTGGCGTTGCGTTGTCCTTTTCCACAACTGATTTATGTTACTTTTCCTCACTCCACTATCCATCTTCTTCTGTATCTTTCACAACTCGTGCTAAACCAAAAATGGGACTATATTCCTTCTTGCGCAGCTTCACATCCAAAAATGAAGGACCCAACAGCCTCCAACCACAAGCCTCAATTCAAGTTCTTGGCTCGCCCTCGAGTCAATTACCTGGTTGTTTTGCAACTTCTAGGAGTAACTGTTGCTTTCTCTCATCCTCCTTCTCTTCTTTACCTTCCTCTTCTGCTTGCTCTTTCTTTTCCTCTGCTTCTTCAAACAAAAGGTCCAACTCTAGGACCAACACTAAGGCCCAATTTCTGACTTCCTGGAAACTCCCAACTTTATCTTGCCATTTCCTAGCAAGGAGTGAGGCCTCGATGAAGAACTGTTGGGTCGCATCTGTGATACATCCCTTGGGCTTGGATGAGACCAAATAGTTCCACTCACAATCTATTTTTGAGGCCCTGAAGCAACCAAATTTGATTAGTTGAGGCCCTGTTCACTCCAATTAGATGCGCTGCTAGCCACTCTGCTAGTTCAGCGGGAGAAGGGGTGGCATCCCTGGGTGTTTGGACCTACAGTGGAAGTACACTTATGGTTGAGTGCTCTGAGAGAGTCTCTACCTCCTCTTATCCTGTAGATGGTCCTGTCACAAGCCTCAATCTCAATGATGCCAGTAGGAATGTTAAAACGTTCATTCTAGCCAGGTAGCGTTGAAACAATTCTTCACACTGCTAAGGGTTTAAGAGAACTAGCTCCATCTGTTCCTACACTAACGTTGCAATTTTCCCTAAAGTTGTCTCTAGTTCCTTCTGGCCCTTAGGTATCTCTTATTCTTTGTGGACCTTTGCTTCCTGGGTTGTGCTACCCATAACACATTCAACCTTAGTCATTGCAGCAGTGTGCTTGGGACTTTGGGCTTGTGGCTTCTTGATTTTTTGAATATCCATCAAAGATGGAGCATCCTTACTCGACACAAAGAGTACAATATGATGGTCATGGTCTTCAAGGTTTAGGCCAGTCAGTTGTAGCTTCTCCGCTGGTGTTTCTAGGTATGGACCATGGAGTTCTTGCCTCTGCTCGAGTATTTCTGGGGGATCGAGATGCATGGGTTATGGATCAGTGGCTTGGGGTGGAATGTTGGTTTTTGGAGGTGGAGACCAGGGTTGTGGTGGTGATGGAGGTTGCTTAGTGATGATGGTGGATGGATTGGTGTTAGGCTCAAGGTCATCCTAGATATGTATGATTTGGGCCGCTCGAGCCACTCAGCGAATGTGGGGGATGGTTAATGAGATGGGTTTGGGTTTTAGAATCGTACTTGGGGAAATCAACATCTTGAGTTTCTTAGCCACTGGCTCTGTAATGAATGCAATGCTAAGGATTTCGTTGACATCCTTACCTGTCAACACAACTTACTCCAACAGCTGCGGGAACACCAAAAATTTTCTCTTCTTGTGCTCCAATGGCTACATCTCCTCCTCTTCTTCGGATTTTTTCTGTGTCAAAGATTATTTCTTCTGTGCCTCTGGGCCGGAGCTCGGTCCTACCCCTGCTTCCTGACCTTTCTTCTTGAGCATCTCAGCAGGTAAAACATAGTTCATTCCTTACTTGTGCGGGTTGCATTAGACTCAAGGCCATGACATCACCTCCTTTTCAACGACCTCTTCATCCAAATAGAATGACAACATCCAAGAGTGGAAGTCCTCCCCATTGGCATAACTCAGACACACAAATGTATGGTGTTGGTTCATGCTGAATGTTATGTTCCGCATAATGCAGTTAAGAAGCTATTGTGGAATGTGAAAGCTCTATGTTGCTTCAATTATCCCATTGTACCACTTGGAGAACATTGTGTTGTTGAAGGCAACGTTCTCCAAGTCCACCCTTGAATTCCAGGGCTCAAACATTTTCACTAACCACCCCTTATCTGCGAGCGCCAATAGTCTTCCAGCGGGTGGCATCCACTTGAGAATTGAGAACGCAAGAAACAAGTATCCATGGGTGAAAGTACCACCTTTCTCCTAGGCTTCCTCACAAGCCACAAGGAGTTCCTACAATAGGTAGTTGTACCAGTTGAATATAATTCCATTGGCATAAAACTCTACCACTAATCAATCATCCAATGTGCATTCTCCCTTGTAGTAGGACCTCATAACTTTGCTAGCTATGATGTAGCAACCAGTCCTGACCCTCTCGGGTAGTATGGGGTCGATCTTGGTTGTGTGTCGCCCCTTCTGTGTCTAAAACCTCTCATATAGGTTGGGCTCCCCCTTATTCTTCTTGTTCTTTCTGGGACACTGGAACCCTTTGGACACATCCTCACCATCGAGGGACAATCCAGTAAGTTGGTTGATGTCTTCTGCATGGATTAGATATATCTTATCCAACCACAGACTTCTATCGTGCACCTTGCTGATCAAAAAGTTGGTACAACTTGCAACTTCGCCAGTGGTGCCGAACACTAGTAAGTCCCTGAGATTCATGATGGTTGAATTGAACAAATTTATGAAGTCGGGCTTCGACACAAACTGCATGCCTCCCAAATCATCTGGAGCGATACTTTAGAAAACATATATGTTCATCTATGGGAGAAAGAGCTGGTTTGTTAAGTCGAGGTTGAGGATCTTGACTTGCTCCAATTTCCCCTTGAGATCACCCATGACCTCGACCCGGGGGTCGCAGGGCTCATCTGGTACTACATCCTTGGAAATGGTGCTTCGAATCCCTGTATCTCTCACCATGGTTAGTATGAACTATCAACAATTTGGACAAGTGAAACAGGGATTGGGGATCGCAACTAATGGTCGAGGGATTACATAGGCTTGCTCACTTTGCAAAATTTGTAAATTGATAAGTTTGTTCTTGGAAACAATGCATCCTATGTCTAGTTCTCAGACCCTTATACACGTGCTAAGATGAAAGGTTCTACAATAACTATTATTCATCATTACCCTATAGACGGAACTTGGATCTGAGTTGTCCAACGAGACTGGTTAACGAGGTAAATCTCTCGGTTGATCTTGGCATTTACTGGGAAAATTGGTCAAGAACGTGGCCGATTTCATACCTTACCATTTGACGGGTAAGAATCCTGGCGTGAATACCGATGGCATCTTCATGTATCATAGCTTTATGTCTTAACCGAATTTAGATGGGGTACTGCAGTAGTAATAAAGGATATGATTGGACTGGGTTCATGTGGCACATGGACTCAGATTGTATTTGAATTCACTCTCCCTCTAACCACAAAGGGGTCCCCATCATATTAATGACTATCATTAATAGGTTCTTGACACTTCTGAGCCCATGCTGCTGATTAAGCAGTTCTACATAAAAACAACACTTAAACTGAAAAATGAACTACATGTCATGGTGCAACAAGGCACTCTTCGACTTTATTAACTAAATTCACAATAATTTGCAATAAAATTCAAATCTAACTACTATACATGCTCCCTCGGACTAGAGCAACAGTCCTTTATCTCAGTTCAGAGATAGGTAAGATTCCAGGAGAGCGCCATTCACCCATCCTGGCCGCAACATACCATCCTGTTGCACAAGTCTGACTTCTCCAGACGGTCGAATCTCCACTACTATAAATGGCCCCATCCAATGCATGTGCAACTTCTCTGGATGTTTTTGGTATCGACTATCATAAAGTAGGTCCTTATCTCCTTTCAAAAATACTTTGGTATTAATGTGTCTGTCATGCCAATATTTCTTCCTTGCTTTCTCAACTGTCTGATGGAAGTCTATTGAAAACCTCCTTGATCATATACATAGATTAACTGTTGAATAGATTGTGCTTTCTTCACTTCGGTTGGTTTGTATTGTTTTGATCTTGACTGTACGAGAGAACTGCAGCGAAGTAGGAGTAACAAAGACCAAAGGAAGCGGTTATAAGGTATGTTCTTTAATCGTGCCTCCTAGTACGTTCAATATTTAAAATCTAGGGAAAGAGTATCATTCTGTCTTGCTTTGTTCTATATCTAGGTGGATCTAGGGAGATCAGTTTGTGTCCACACTTACGGATTTATCCAATAAAAAAATTGGCGACTCCAAGACAGAATGATACTCTTTCCCTAGATTTTAACTATTGAACATACTAGGAGGCATGATTAAAGAACATACCTTATAATCGCTTCCTTTGGTCTTTGGTGCTCCTATTTCTCTCCAGTGCTCTCGTACAGTCAAGATCAAAACAATACAAACCAACCGAAGTGAAGAAAGCACAATCTATTCAATAGTTAATCTATGTATATGATCAAGGAGTTATACAATAAAGTGGAATTAACTTTATGGGAAAGGGACACATTACTGTATCATATTGATGGAAAGTAAAGATTACAACCTCAGCCTTGATGTTGCAAACCTTTTTTCGATGGCTCTTAGCTCTGACACACACACTTGCTCACTTGCATGAAGAATATCAACCACCTTTGATAAACTTGCTGGAGTTCCCTAGCTGCTGTAGTTTCAGTCCTTCACACAATCTTTCACTAATTCTCCAATGTCTCACTTAACCTTGTTTGCTCCTAACCTTTTTCATGATAATACCCTCAATATATAGGAGAGAATGAATTAGTTACTTGGATAAGAATGATCCCAAAATATTAGGAGATCCAGTACTTAGATAACCATTCGAATGCCATCTCATCCTTCTAGAAGATTCCCTTCTAGAAGCTTCGAGA
>SNQJ01S0158175.1:0-22038 GCA_010110895.2 Picea sitchensis
TCTACCAGTCCATTCCTTGCCATAGAGTTGTTCATATAACCATTAACTCCTACCCTGTTCCTATAGTTTTGTGGAAGACAGTGATCAAACGGGATTTTGCAATTTTCCAATGCCGAACACACACAAAACAAAGGGGCCGCACTATTTGCCAAAAACACGAAGAGAAAAAAATAATGGAGGACTCTGGCCTCAGTACTTCGAGGTTTCGGGGTTTGGAATCCCGCAACTTCAAAATCCAAAACATCAAAACGCAACAATTTTTGAATCGCAAAAAAGAAAGTGGAACCTGCACATCGGGGTTTCGGGGTTCGGAACCTCGTGAGTTCAAGTGCCCAAACATCAACATGTCCAAACCTCTAAAATGCAAAAAGGAAAGGTGGGACCCGTACTTCGGGTTTTCATGGCTCAGAACTTCGCGAGTTCAATGTCCATACATCAACATGTACAAACCTCCGAAAATAAAAAAGGAAAGGTGGAACCCGTACTTCAGGGTTTCGGTGTTTGGGATTTTGCAAGTACAGAAGCCAACATCATCACACAACAACTCCTGAAATTGTGAAAAGTGACCAGCACTTCGGGATTTTGGATTTTGGGGTCTTACAAGTAGAGAAACCAACATCATCACACAACATCTCCCGAAATTGCGAAAAGTGACCAGCACTTCAGGATTTCGGAGTTCGAGGTTTCACGAGTATAGAAACCAACATCAACACACAACAACTCCTGAAATTGCGAAAAGTAACCCGTACTTCGGGATTTCAAAGTTTGGGGTTTCGCGAGTACAGAAACCAACATCAACACACAACTCCCGAAATTGCGAAAAGTGACCAGTACTTCGAGATTTCAGAGTTCAGGGTTTTACGAGTACCTGAGTACAAAACCAGCATCAACACAAAACAACTCCCAAAATTGCGAAAAGTGACCCGATGCTTGGGATTTGAAAGTTTGGGGTTTCAAATATAGAAATAAGCATCAACACACAACCGTCGAAATTGCAAAATGGCCGGTATTCGAGTTTAATTCGATGTTCGAGTACAAATCCAACATCAACACACGACCAACTTCGAGTGCGAAAAGTGGCTGACATTTGGGTTTTAGATTCATGATTCCTTGATACAAAGTCGAAACATCAACACCGCGACAACTTCAAAGAGTGCGAAAAGTGACCCGGTGTTTGGGATTTCAGCGTTTGGAGGTTCGCTGAGTTCAAGAGTGCCCCAAGCATCATAGTAACAAACCTCTGAAGTGAAAAGAAGGTTGGACTAGAGCTTGGGGTTTTCGGGGTTTGGAACTTCGCAAGTGAAAGCGACCAAGCCTCACATGTTCAACCTACGAAATTGCGAAAAGTGGAAAGATTGAATAGAAGATTGCAATCTCTTTACATTTATGCTTACCTATGAGTAATCATACGCAAAGGAAAAGAATACTTTAATTCTACTGTGAATTTTCACACTATCTCAAAATTTCATGATCTTTGTCCTTTACTGGTGTTTTTGCTTTCATTCTGTGAGACAATAGGTGTACAAGGATTCAATGTCCGTTTACCTATCAGAATTCCAAAAAAATCTAACTTATGATTTTTATACGCATATAATCTATAAAGGGTACAATAGGGTAATAGTTTATGTAAAAGGTAAATCCTATTATATTCACTTAGAGCCTCTTTTTTTGATTAATGCATTAAACGTCAACAATACTGGATATGTGCATCTAGGTAAATACATGAATTAGAATATCATTCCCTTAGAGTTTGGTAATTAGAATTGATGTTCCAAGGGTTTTCCTGGGGTTTTAACTACAGAAAGGATTTTCCCTATTGGCGTTAATCTCCCCCTTTCCTTACTTACTTATAGAAAATTAAATTACAGGTGTGTCCATATAACATTTTAATCATAGGAGGAAACAATTTTCTAAAGTTTGGATGTTTATTCTGAACCAGCGATGACAAACATATTATAACTACGAAAGGACTTCATCTTCCACAACAAATAACTATACCTCAGCAGATAGATGTGAACATTCAGCAGATGTATTACAACTATATAAATAAGGATTTCCTTCACATATATTCCTCTGTGAACAAAAATAGGAAATATTCTAGAGTTCCATTTAATCAAATACAATGCATGGATAAAATCATTCAAAATAGGGAATTGAAATTATTTCAATTCGGATTTAATAGATACATGACGCTCGGATGAATCATATCCATTCATAATAGAGAGGAGTAGATCAACATATCTGAATCAAATCCAGCGGAAGACAAAGGAACATCCACGTTCCTCCCAACCATGGAAACGGGGCTGATAAAGACTACTTGCTCAATTCACCTAAGCCTAACCAGCAGATCCATGGTGAGGCAGAACTCCTCAGCAATAATTTGAAATTTTTTCATGATTATCCCCTTGCCTCACTTGTGGCCGGTGCTCATAACAACAAGATAACTCACAATCCTTTCCCAGCATACTTAGCAGTGTCCTACCTCCTGCATATGCTATTTATCAATTTTTTCAGGGTCTTTTCCCTCCTTTTGGGGTTTTTCACGGCTTTTCTTAATCCTTAATTTTCAGGGGATTAGTGGCCAATCTCTGATTTTCCACTTGTAATAATCATCCCATAGGTAGTTCAACACGTTCCCCCTCATGGAGTCATGGTCATCGATTTTTAACATGGTTGTTCCATTTGTCCTCACAATTAATATAAATATTTTGTTGTGATATATAAAGTGTCATAGTCAAATAGTTAGTTGAGTTCCAAATAGATCTCTACCCAATAGTCACAACAATTAAATACAGTTATTAAATTCGAAATTGGAATTTCATAAATGTAGCCAAAAATTTTCGGATTCGAATTTTGCCATGAATAAATTTCCAGCACACCAAAATAAAAATATTTTATTTTTGGGGATATCATCCTTTCCCCTTTCAGTAAAACACTGTCCTAAGTGTTCATTCCCGCTCCTTGAATAGGTTGGATGATATTTCCTGTAAATCTCCCTCCAATTCCCAAGTGGCCTCCTCGGGGACTAAAGTGCTTCCATTCACCTTTACCTAAAGCGGCATTTCATTTGAGGAAGTGATACTTCTCCCAGTCCAAAATCTTGAGGTTCCATCTGGAACTCACCTTGAGGTTCCACTTGCACCAAGTTCTAATCAATCATATGAGTAGGTCATGAATATGCTTTTCAACAAAGAAACATGAAATACATTATGAATTCTTAAGTTAGGTAGGAAGTGCAAGCTAATATGCTATGGGTCCAATTAGAGCTAGTATCTTGAAAGGCCCACAAAACCAGGTTATCTTGGCACAGTTCCCCAACTTTAGTGAGCCTTTTGGAGTTTGACCTTCAAATAAACATGGTTTCCACTTGGAATTCCAAGTGTCTTCTTTTCTAATCCAGCGTGGCTGCTCTTGCATGCATCTGTGCTTCTTTCAAGTTCTGTTTGTACCTTCCTTACCATGTTATCCATTTCTTGGAGCATATCTGGTCCAACCATGAATCTATCATTTGGACATCAGCTAATTGGATTGTACACTTTGTAATGGTACAATATTTAGAAAAGACTCAACTTAGCGAGGAGTTTGGTACCCGTTATTGTATACAAATTCTACCAAGTGTAGGTAGTCTTCCCACTTGTTAGACTTTGTTCTTACATACATCTTGAAGCATATCCTCAATGGTTTGGTTTGTCCTTTTGGTCCGTCCATCCGTTTGTGGGCGATAACTCGTACTGAAATTCAAAATAGTATTTAATACATAATAATTCCTTAGAAAGGAGGATGTGAATTTCATGTCTCTATCTAAAATCACCATTCTAGGAATACCATCTTTGATCTAAAATTTATTTCATGAATATTTCAGCAATATTAATAGCTTTAAAGTAGACTTTACTAGAAGAATAAAATTAATGGGACTTCTTGAGTTTATCGATTCACAACCATGATTGAATCATCTTGTTTCTAAGATTTAGTACAGTAATAAAGTTCGGTGATATAGTCTCCCATTTCCATTCGGTACTCATAATGGTTGTAATAGGTCGGCTAGATGTTAGTGTTAGTAACCTGTGACAATCTTGGAACCTAGCCAAGTACTCTATTGTTCACCCTTCATGTTAGGCCAGAAAAAATAGTTTTCTAAGTGCTATTGTTTTTGGTATCCTGGACGGCTAGAACACAGTTTCTTATGCACTTCATCTAAAATAGTTAATTTTAGCTCTATTGAATCTGGTATGTAAAGTCTTGTTTTAAATCTTAATAGTCCCTTCTTGTCGATATACTTTTGGTTTGTCCATCCAGTTTGTGGATGATAACTCATCTGAAATTCAAATTAGTATTTATCTACAAACAATTCCTTCCAAAGGTGGATGTGAATTTTCGTCTCTATTTGAAATCACCATATTAGGAATGCCATGCTGATCCTAAGAAGAAAATTTCTTTCTTGAATATTTCAACAATATTAATATCTTTAAAAGTAAACTTTAAAAGAATAAAATTATATGCGGACTTACTGAGTTCTCGATTACAACCATGATTAGATCGATACGTTTACGAGTTTTAAACGAAACTTATTTATAAAGTCAGTGATATGGTCCTTCCCATTTCCGTGCAATGCTTGTGTGGGCTGTAATAGGCAATTTTGGATGCTGGTGTTTGACCTTAACTTATAGACAATCTTGGCACCTAGCCAAAATTACTCTACTATTTTTCCACTTCATGTTAGGCCCGATAATATAGTTTCTTGAGTGTGTTGTTATTGTTTTGAAAGAGTGGCCTAGATGGCCCAAAATGGTTTCTTATGCACTTAGTCTAAAATAGTTAATTTTAGCTCTGTTGAATCTACTATGTAAAGAGTTTGTTTTAAATCTTAATAGTCCCTTCTGTTGATACTTATATGGTTTATCGGAGTTTGTGATATTATTTTGAAATTCTACCATCATCTTAGCTTAATTTCCATCGTTGATACCTATCATCCTTATTCTTTTTTCCAGATCACTTTGCGCCTAACATTTGTTTATCTCAAATAATCCATGGAATCTTCTACTACTTAGCGTCTCTACTTTATTTTCCTTATCCTTGATATGTATGACCTCAAAAGTAAAATTAGCTCAAGAGGCTAGCCACCTTGCTTGTCTTGCATTTAGGTCTGGTTGGTTAAACAAATTTTTCACCCCGATATTATCCGTCAATAGTAAAAAAAAATTGCCCACTATATAGTGTCGCCACATTTTTAGGCATGTATTATTGCTGCCAATTCTAGATCATGAGGTGACATAGTTTTGTTCGTGTTCCTTTAATTTTTGGGACTCATAATAAATCACATTCCCTTCCTGAGTTAAGACACCACCTAGTCCCTCTTTGCTTGCATCAACACATAATGTGAAGACTTTATCTAGGTGGAAATACCTACAAAATGGTGGCCCGATGTCAATATTTTATTGAAAGCATTAAAACTATCTTGACACATTTGGAGCCAGTTAAACTTGGTCCCTTTTCTTTTTGTAATGATGTGATAGATTTAGGATATCTTGGAGAATCCTTCTATAAATCTAGATAATATCCGGTGATTCCCATGAATGACCCGGATATATGCCGCATCCTTAGGGATAGCCCATTCCATAATGGATTTTATCTTTCCGGGTCTACGACAATACCTTCCAGAATGGCTTATGTTCTAAATATTGTATTTATTTTTGGTAAAAATCACATTTATCAAAATTTTGCTTATAGTTTGTGTTTCCTTAGTGTTTGTAGAGACTATTCTTGAGTGTTCATCATGTTCCTCCTCCATTTAAAATAGACCAAAATAAAATTAGATAAATACCTACGAATTTGTCTAAGTACTCGCTGAAAATAATGTTCATCAAGCACATAAATGTGGCTAGTGCATTAGTGATTCCGAAGAATTATATTCTAGGCTCATAGTGTTAGTATCTTGTTGAGAAAGATGTTTTGTTTATGCCCTACTCATTTATGTAACTTGATGATAATGGGATCGTAAATCCAAATTTGAGAAGATCTTGGGCTCACCCACATGATCGAGCGGATCATTATCCTGGGTAAGGATTATTTGTTCTTAATGGTCACTTTGTTGGAGTTGTCTATAATTGATACATAATCTTAAATCTTGTCTTTCCTTTTCACGAAGAGGATTGGTGCTCCCCATGTGGATGGCAGTGATATACTCTTTGTCCACACATTAATTCCTATAATTGTATTTTTTTTAATTAAATGATTGGTAGACACATTAGTGGGTTCTTTTTGATATGGGGGTGATCGAGATTAGTAAGTCTATGGAGAATATTTCTCCTCCTAGGAGGTAGTCGGTATCTCATCAACAAACATGTCTCTGAATTCCCGTAGGACATCAACAAACATAGTCTTCTAACTTGGGCTTATCTTCTTTTCTAATAGATTAAGTCTTGGATGACATAAACTTGACATCCTTTAAATTACATTTCTTGAATTGCATCAGCTGAAACTTTGTCACGATTGACTACGGGTTTTGGGATGCCTTAGGTATTCCTAGGTGCCAATTATTTTTATAGTTAAGTATCTTTGTATAATATTCTAGTACTACTTTGTGTTGTTACAATAATCCATCAGATAATCATATCATAAGACCCTAGTGAGAGAGATGTTAAGATTGATCCTTATCTTTTGACCATCTAAGCTGAACTCAAGATCAAAGAAATAAGTTAACTACTTTATTTTAGTTCTTGTTGCTAGTTAGCCACAAACCAAGATTTTGCATTCTTTTGCTTCTTAAGTTTATTCAACTCTACTACATGGGGAGTAATATAACCAACATAGCTCGAAGTCAATTAAGATAGAAATTTGAGTGTCATTGACTTTACCTTTGATTTCTACCGAGTTAGTGATAGGCTTATCGATCATCTGTGGATACATTTGTC
The DNA here is from genome assembly GCA_010110895.2 of Picea sitchensis. Classification (NCBI taxonomy): domain Eukaryota; kingdom Viridiplantae; phylum Streptophyta; class Pinopsida; order Pinales; family Pinaceae; genus Picea; species Picea sitchensis. The sequence goes on from SNQJ01S0158175.1 coordinate 6,912, forward strand.
GATCACGGGCGGATTCCCATGTCACCTACTTTTGTTAGAACTACCTGGAATTGTGGAGAACAATGTTGTTTGCTGTGATTAAACATGCATAGTTCCTCCTTAGATGAGGCTCTCCTCACTCCCAACACTTTAATGGATAGTGGGAGTTGTCCCCAAACTTCCTCGTTCGGGTTTGTTGGTTTTTCTTTGCTACCTTGTGTATTTGGATGATTGGGGTGAAAATCCTTCATGAAACTTTTTGTTGCCGCATTTCAATAAAGTGTTGGTATCCCTTTTTTAGTTAGTGCATTCCATCCTGTTTCTTATCCTTCTAGGTCTTGAGAAACTATACATTTTTATACTGGTCATATCACATTTATGCCTTTCTGAATGCCTCACTCAATGATTTGGGATTCTCAAACTCAGTGTCGATGAAAGCTTGTGGTAAACATCTTAATAATCGTTGGATTTTTACCTTGTCATCCTGGATGTACGGTACAAACCTTGATAGTTCCAAAATATTATTTATAAGGTCCTCCATTGTCATTTGTCCAGGTCGTAATTAAATTTAAAATTCTTACATCTTCCTTTCATAATAGCTTTCGAAGGTATTGTTTCTTGAAATATATCTTCTTAAAGTGAGACCATTCCAACTATTTCTCCTTTGGGCCCTTGTGATTTGAGTCCTCCCATAGATGTTGGCCTTCCCCTTAGTTGTAGATGGCCATTCGACCTTCATGTTGCTGGAATGGTTGTAGATATGGAAGTATTTTTGATGTCAAACAACCATGCCTTGGCTTCTTCTCTGTCTTGGATTCTCTATCAAAGTATCTAGTTTAATCTTTTTAAATGATCCTTCAAGGTGGTCTATTTGTTTTTGTTTTGTTGTTTCTGGTATGGTTTGTCATGACTAAATTGTCCCTTCATATGAACTATCTCATTTTTCTATTTTTGCACCAGAATTCTTGGAGGCCCTCTTCTGACCTCTTCCTCATGGATTTATCATCTTTTGGGATTTTCTTGATTTCACGATACTACTGTGTAGGACTTCATTTATCTCTTAGTGTTCTGTGCCTTCTCATTTTCTAGGTATTCGTGTGAGCCACTTGGTCCAACAATAAAGTTACTCATTGTTTTAACACCTCCGTGGGTGAGCTTCCATCCCTATTCTGTCTTGGATCTCCAAAAGGTCCTTGCTGAGGATTTCCTTCCATCCTAATTTCTGCACCTTGTTGAGCTGCCATTATTTAACAAAAGCAGAAAATCTCTGTTTGTGATCCACAAGATTTATTAGTTTTTCATGAATCAGAATATATACTAAGAAAATAATGTGAGTGGATGTTAGGACCAGTGTTATAACTTTTCTCGATGCCACTCTAATGGACCTCATAATCACCATAAAAAAAATTCTGTAATAGTACATTTCGTTTAATCTCAGAATCTAGGATAAGGTAAGATTTATTTATGTTCATAAAATAATTATGAAAAGTTAGAAATACTTAAAGGTGCATGTCATCATGGCAAGCAGCACTAAAAAAAACATCAGAAACATCATGCTAAAAATATGTGTAACTTGTCACGTAATGATTATCTAATATCTCTATTCTGTCTCCTCTCGGATGAAGATTCTCATTGGTCTACTTGGTCCATTCATTAAAGTATTAGAGTTGTTCCTATAACGAATAATTCCTACCATGTTCCTATAGTTTTGTGGAAGACAATGATCAAACAAGTTTCGACGATTTTCCAATGCCAAACACACAAAAAACAAATAGAATATGTTGTTTGCCAAAATGAAAAAAGACTAGGGACTATGGCCTCGTGCTTGAGGTTGCTAGGGTTGGAATCCCGACATCAAGCCAAAACATAATTTAACCATTTTCGATGTGAAAAGTGGGACCCACATGGGGGGTTTTAGGGTTGAACCTAAAGTGAGTCAAGTGCCCAAGCATAAACATGCCCAAACCTATGAAATGTGAAAAGGAAAGGTGGGACCCGTGCTTTAGGTTTGGGCTCATAACCATTGGATTAGGTGTCCATACATGTGTCTGCAAACCTCGAAGAAAGTGAAGGTGGAACCGATACTTGGGGTTTGAGTTGGGATTTCCCCAAGTCTGAAATAACATCATCTGTAACTCCGAAATTAGAAAGTGAGCCGTACTTGGGATTTTGGTCGGGGTTTTGCAGTCTGAGAACCAACTTGTCATCACACAACAACTCCAGTCCGAAAAGTGATAACCTTGGATTTGAGTTAAATTTGATGATCTGAGAGCAACAACACCACAACAACTCGAAATTACGAAAAGTAGTGATGCCGGGGATTTTGGAGATTCGAGGTTTATTACAAAACCAACATCAACACCTAGCAACTCCAGTACTAAAGTATTGATGCTTGAGTTCAGTTGAGGGTTTCACAAGTCTGAGAAGGAAACCAACATCAACACAAACAACTCCCCAAAATTGTGAAAGGTGACGTGCCCGGATTTGCGAGTTTGGGGTTTTTCTTGAGTAGAGAAGCCAACGTAACCTAAAAGCAGCTCGGGAAATTGCGAAAAGTGATGTTTAGGATTTTGGCAGCATTGAGTTGCACATGTACAAATTCAAACATCAACACATGACAACTTCTGAAATTCTTGAAAGTGACCAGCCATTTTGAGATTTCAAAGTTAGGATTTCACAAGTCTGAAAGACATCAATACAACAACTACAAAATTGAAAAGTGACCGGCATTTGGATTCCGGTCCGAATTTTGCACAAGTTAAGTGCATGACATTTGATGCCAAACAAACCTCCGAAATGAAAAGAGAAGGTTGGACTAGGCGCTTAGAGTTTAGGGTTAAGTAACCGTGGTCTGGCCTTAAAGCCTCACATGTTCAACCTCCAAAATATGAAAAGTGGAAAGGTTGGACTAGAAGTTGCAATCTCTTTCTATTGTAAAAACTAAGGTAATCATATGCAAAGGACAAGAATACTCTACTTCTACTGTGAATTTTCACACTATCTCAAAATTTCATGATGTTTGTCCTTTACTGGTGTTCTTACTTCCATTCTGGGAGACAACAGGTGTAGAAGGATTCAATATACGTTTACCTATTAGAATTCCAAAAAATCTAACTTCTAAGTTTTATACACATATAATCTATAAAAGGGGGTACAATAGGGTAACAGTTTTCTGTAAAAGGTAACTCTTATTATATTCACTTAGAGCCTCTTTTAGTCAATGCATTAAATGTCAACAATACTAGATCTGACCACATCTAGGTAGAAACATGAATAAGAATATCATTCCCTCAGAGTTTGGTAATTAGAGTTGATATTTCGAGGGATTTCCTAGGGTTTTAACTACAGAGAGGACCTGCCATGTTGACATTAATCTCCTCCTTTCCTTACTTACTTATATAAAAGTAAATTATAGGTGCGTCCATCTAACATTTTAATCACAAGAGGAAACTATTTTTCAGAGCTTGGATGTTTATTAAGAACTTCATGATTGAATAATTACTAACTTCTGAAAGGACTTCATCTCCGCCAGCAAATAACTATACCTCATTGAATAGATGTGAACATTCCATGAGATGTATTACAGCTATATAACAAGGATTTCCTTCACATATATATTCCTCACAACGAACAAAAAAATGGGAAACATTACAGTGTCGTTTAATCAACTACAATGCAAGAGATATCGAATCATTCAAAACAGAGAATAGAAATTACTCGAGTTCAGATTTAATACATATATGACATCGGATGAATCATATCCATTCATAATAGAGAGAGGGGTAGATCAACATATAAGATAAAATCATGAGGAAGACAAAGGAACATCCACATTCCTCCCAGCAGTAGAATAGTGCAGCCAAGAGCTACTTGCCCGAATCAACCCCTAGCCTCACCATGAATCCATGAGGGCCAAACTTGGGAGTCCTAAATAATTCCAAATTTTTTCCAATAGTTATCCCCTTGACTCACACTTGCTTTACAGTTCTCATAACATCAAGAGAACTTGCAATCCTTTCCCAACATACTTGTAGCGTCCTGCCTCCTCGCATATATTATTTATCAATTTTTGCCCAGATCTTTTTCCCTCCTTTGAGGGATTTTATTTTTTTCTTAATCCTGATTTTTTAGAGAACGCTAGTGAGCCCAAATCTCGATTTTCCACTTGCTTAATAATCAACCTAAGAAGCCCGGTTCAACATGTTCCACTCATGGAGTCATGGGTAGTTGATTTTAACATGGTTGTTCCATTTATCTCCAATTAATATAAATATTACCACATTTATATACAAGTGTCATGATCAAATATTGAACTGAGTTTCAAACATATCTATGCTAACACTCACAATTATTAAATTCAGAGATTTAGAATTTCCATAAATGGCAAAAAAAATTCCCGGGTTGAATTTGTCCAAAATGGAAATAAATTTCGGCCACAAAATAAAGAATATTTTATTTTTGGGGGGATGTCATAACCCTCAAATATTCCAACCAGGTTAAAATTCTCATGCCTCCCTTTTCACTATTGGAATGAAGATTCATTACAAAGAATAAAACAAATGGGTGGTGAATACATTGATAGATTTGAACCAAATATGGAATGTTTATGCATATTGATATAAGTTGAAGTGGATCTATAGAAATTAATATTGGAGTCCATCCTCCTCACTTTGGAAAACTGGAATTTTTTTTAAAACCTAGACTATGAATATTTTCCCTTCAAGTGAAAAATATGCCATCAATACGGACATTTCCCAATGACATGCAAGAAAAATATATAGGAAGAACAAGTTACACGAGATAAAAAAGAACAATGAGAAAGTAGTCAAGAAAAAAATGAATTGATAGCAACAAATTAATTTAGATTCTCCCATATAGAGACCTCTTATTCTCAAATGGTATAATCTATACTTAATCAAGTAGATTCCTCTTCCTCTTAAAATGTGATGGAAACAACATCAAAGCTAGCATATTTAATGCCTCCTCTAAGAAAATATACACCATCTCCATCATTGAGTCGTGAGGTAAGAAGATATGGTATAGTAGCCAATTTTAATTTTAATTGGTACAAAAGGCCACCAATTATCTTCTTGTGTCTTATATTTTATTTCAAGAGTTCATTCAATAGTCATTGTATAACTTGTTTTGATTCTTGTTGAATTGAAATCCAAAGTTCAAGCTGAAATTCTTTTAGAAGACCCTTCAAGTATATCGATAACCAAAGGAATAGGAAAATACCTAAGTAGTGTGATAGATTTTTCCATTATATGGTTGTCCAACTATGAGGGTTTCTAGTAATTTTTCTCCTCTCCGGTCTATAAGAAGTAATTTTGTTTACTTTTTCACATTTACCGATTAATAATTTACTGCCCTAATGTGTGATTGTCAAGTTTACCTAATTAACCACGATTAAAATATATAAACAAATCATTGTCTCTAGCATTCACTATGAATTAACAAGTGTCATTGTTACAAGTATGTGTTGTATTTTGTGAATACGCATTATCTCACTCATATGGGGGCACCACAAGGCAAGTGTTTCATTTTCGTTTGTATGACTGTGAAAACTGTATGTGTTTCAATTTCAATAACGATAAGATCTTCAAGGTGTCTGCCACATCTCTAATAGTATGGAAGAAATGACTTATTTTTTTGCTGCAGTGGTTTGATAGTGTTTAGTTCAGCGAGACTAATTTTAGAGTTGATAGTTATCCCAAGGACGAAGTATTCTCATGAACGTTGAATGGCCCTTCTCACAAGGTATATAAAAATATCTATTATATTTTAACTCAACTTTTATAGTTTGACATTCTTGTAATGAGGAAGAATAAGATCTATGTAACACTTGAAAGTGAATTAAATTGTATTATTATAAGCAAATGAATAACAAGAATTTTGGGCTAACCATAAACCTAAACCTTTGTTCGTCATGAGAAACGTCATCTCTATTAATCTATTAAAAAAATTTAGCAGAGGAGGTGTACGGACATTTCTAGGATAGAAAAAAGGAAGAAGAATAAACCGCACTCTCACTACCGTGCTGAAAGATTTATGCCAAGCTATTTCCTCACATTAGATAGTCCATAAACCCTACATGTCTCATGCAAAACGAGTGTTCCATTGACATGGTTGAATTATGTGGAACTTTTGAAATATTTTTGGCTTATTGTTTAAAATTTTAACATTCAATCCCACATTGTTTAATCATTATGATATATTTATCCTATTTGTTACACATTTATTTAAATATATTAAAAATTACTATGTAACCATTTCATTGATATGTTTAGGTGATTAGCAAACTTACTTGATATTAAATACTTACTTGACATTAAATATTTATTTTACTATTAACTTTTTATAACATCATATTTAAATTGTTGCCAAATGAATGCACCAAAATGCATGCAAATTAAATTACCTTAAAAATATTTACAATGAAAACATTATTAATTTTTAAGTGTATGTTTTATTTAATTATAAAAAAATTCAATTTCAAATGAAAAATACATTAACATATCCAAAAGTTGTAAGCAGATCTTCTTGAATCTACCAAACTCCACATAAAAATAGAATGTTTATTTAAGCAATGAATCTTACTAAACATTTCTCTTTCAAAAAGTTGAAATGTCACATTTGGTAACAACATTATGTTCCTTAATGAAAATAGGACACAATACCTTCCCAAGGTATATTGATAAACACACTTTCATTTGTTCAATAATGAAAATAGGACACAACATCTTCCAAAATATTTAGTAAAGAAAATTTCATTTCTTCAATTAAATTAAATTGATTTAAATAAGATTATATTACTTATGTAGAACTCCATTAGTAATACATTCATAGAGAAGTAATACATTCATAGAGAAGTAGTTAAGATTAATAAGATTGTTGTGGATATTTGAGTTGGGTGTTGTTGAAAAATTAAGGTTGCTTATGATAAGAGAAATTCGCAGAGTGGACAGGTGTTGCCAATATCCAGCCAAGTGAAAATGCAAGTGGGATGGTAGACGTGGCCACACTGGACTTGAGATGCCTGCTCACCCAATTCAAAATAGAAATGGCAAATTGGGCAGGATGAAGTGACACTGTTATTATCATTTATATGATGCTCCGAAATCCTTATGTAGGCAAATCGCTCCGAAATCCTTATGTAGGCAAATCTTCTGATTCTCTCCCAAATAACTATTAGCTCAGGATCAGTTTCTCGCCAGGCATCAATAAGAGCCTCTAGACTTGTCTCTAACTCCCGCTGACGATGTAATAATTCTTCTGTAGATAGCTGAGCCACTGGTTGTTCTGTAGCCGGCTGAGGAACATGAGTAGTTTGAATTTGTTCATCTTCTTCTATAGCCAGCTGATTTTCATGATCAAGAGGCAACGCATCCTCTACTACAATATCCTCTATGGTAGGGGGTTCTCTGTTATGATTGGTTGCTGCGTATCTTCCGCCTCTCTCCGTAAGAACTCGTAGCAGGCGACGAGTTTCTACAGACGCTTCAATAAGATCGTATATCCCTTCCGCTAACTCCTCACGCCGACGTAATAATTCTTCTACAGATTGCCGATCTTCTGTAGTCAGATGGGGAGAATCAGAAGCCAGAATTTCTACTATCTCATTCTCAATGTTTATCTCTGTTTCAATTTCTTCTTCTGTGTTCAGATGAGGAAAATAAGGAGCTAGAATTTCTGCTATCTCATCCTCATCACTGTCTGTCTCAATATCTTCTTCTGTAGCTAGCTGATTCTGAATATCTTCTTCTGAAGCCAGCTGATTCTGGGGAACAAAATGCAATGCATCCTCTACTACAATATCTTCTGTCTCAAGACCAATCTCTTCCGTGTCATTATCAAAGACGTGGTCTTCTGATTGGGTTGCACTACTGTTGGATAGTGAGGAAGAGGGATTCGATCTTCTTGGACAATTCAAACTTCTACTCTGTCGTTCTGATCGTCTTTCACCTTGCCCTTCCATTTAGATATCACAAAAGTAAAATGGATGCCCCACTAAATCGTATTAGATCGGAGATTGTAATTTACCTGAAATCTTTTATCGATGAATTGAAATGGAAACCAATACAACATGCCTTTATAGTAGTCATTATAGTCATCGTGTCCGATCTAAACCGACGTATCCGTTCTTAATCTATTAAGAACCTACATTATAGACAGCACAACCACATTACAAAAATGGTTGATATAAGTCTCATTTATTTTTCACCTTTCTTAACTAATTACAACTAGCACAATCACAAACTCTTGCTGGTGAACCCGGAAAGCATCGCTGCACTTGGCATCTCTCCACTTTGTAACAAAACCTTAATCTTTGTTAATCACTCAAAAGTGGCAATCAACTAACCATCATAGTAAATTTTAAATATAATCAAACAAAAGTAAAAAAGCGGACCTTCACTTTCACCTTCCTGCCAACGAAGCAACTCCCTGCCACCACAACCTGGCACAACCACGATCAATATAACCCGGGATAGGCACAACCACCACCTGCAGATCGAGATGAAGATCGAAACCCAGTGGTAGGAGCATGAGCTCAAATTTTATAATTAAAGTTTTTTTAAGTGTGTCAAAAGAGTTACATAATTCTTTTCACTAACCAAAAAGAAAGAGAGCTTATTTTGTAGCCTTAGTTAAGTCAAAGATAAAATTGTTTCAATAAAATAATTGAAAGAGAGCTTATTTTGCAGCTTTAGTTAACTCCAAGATAAAACTGTTTCGATAAAATAATTGGAAGAGAGCTTATTTTGCAGCCTTAGTTAACTCAAAGATAAAACTGTTTCAATAAAATAATTGAGAAATAAGATTTGTCATAAGGAATACACCACTCTTCATTAACATTATCCAAGGGTTACTGAAAAAGAGCGTTTCTGAATAGCATTAACAATGTTGAGGCCATAATCGTGAGTGTAAAAATGTCCATATAAGCCTCTGTTTCAATATATATATAAGCAAAACCCTAATTTCAAAGAATACAACTTATATTACAAAGTAAACCCTAAATGAAACTTAAATTACATTTTAAATTAAACCTATGGAACAAAATAGATTTCATTTAAAATTATGGAAAATTGCTCTTTAAATGAATCTGAACATTGCAATCTTCTTGAACAATAAGAGAAGAATCGCCAACCTTAAAAACATGACTAAACCTAACTACGCACACTCCTTTCTAATAACAATTATATCAACACAAAATTTTATTGAAAATCAGGTTTTCAAGAAATATGAAAGCAAACTTTTAAGGAAAATCAAGTCTGAACACAAGTTTTAATACTTCATAACCGAAACAATTTTGTATTTTCATGAAACGTTTTGATCCAATTGGCCTGCAGAAATCGTACCATTGTCGATTTTGCATTGTCTCGTATGAATTCCCCTTTCCAAGTAAAAAATAAGAAACCAATAACAGTAAACTCTCCACTATGTAACAAAACATTAACAATAAACTCTCCACTTTGTAACAAAACATTAATCTTTGCTAATCACTCACACTTGGAAATCAACTAGCCACCATAATATATTTTAAATATGATCAAGTAAAAGTAAATAAATAAACATTTAAAGGAATACCTTTATAATAGTGAGGAACTTAGTGGTTGAAATCACAACCATTGATTTATTGGGAGGACTAAGAATATTCCATTAATATTTAATCTTGTCCATACAAAACTCATTAACTACTAAAAACCTATTAAATGTGCCCATTGTCAATAGGTGTACCCCTTTAGGTGTAAATATATATTTTGGATACTTGTTGGTACTTTAATCACTTGACCAAGTCTTGTGAATAATTTGGCATGCATTTAGAGTAGATCTCACACACCTCCTATATTTTCATTAATAGTATCCATTTCCACCTAAACCTAGGGTCAACTTGCCACATAATCCTTTCTTTCTTCTCATAATGTTGTCTCATTGGTGGGAGAGCCTACCTTCCATGGGCACACTAGTTTATAACCCATTTTTCAGTTTGACACTGAGGCTACAAGATTTTTTAGGCTTGGCAGTCCTATTTAGTCCTTCGAGAACATTTCGTTTGAACCTCATTCTTCTTACTCAATATCTTTCTCCCCATTACCTATGGGACACCCCCCATTATATTATTCTTACAACAACATTTCTTCTCACTCTTCAACATGTATTGTATTCCTTACTCTTATATATTGTATGTCATATCTCACTTTCATAATGCATCTATTTGTATCAAACACATATTTGACATAGGGTAAACCCCATTTGTCATTGGCATCATACATTTCAAGTTGTTTAAAGATGTTTGTTATGTATGGTAGATCTTACCTCTCCATGAGTGTCTTAGTTCGTAGCTCATTGAAATTTTTACACCTATGTTGTAGTTTCTCTTTAGGCTCAAAATCCCTCTTTAGCTCCACCATGTCTTTGTGTGGAAACCTCATAACTTATCCTCAAACGTTTTCTAGATAACTCACCTTCAAGGAATCCAAAACATTGGTTGATTTGTAACTGCATTGCATATCAACTTTTCATGCTTTTAGGCTGATATTGGCTTTAGCATGCCATTTTTGAACCAATTTCTTATGCATTCCTATGAGTTCTCATCCTTGCAATTTATTTCTTTGTGACTAGACACCCTAACTCTAGAGGAAACATTCCCTTAGTGTCCTTATCTTGCATGTTTTCCTTACATTGAGCATAGGTATGTTCCTTGCATTGTGGAACTAGTTTACCTGCACACTACACTTGTGTCATCCACTATACTATAGCATTCTCTTATTCTTTTTCAGCATTTAATAATATGAAAAAGACCAAAAAAATCAAAATACCATAAAGAAGGGTGGAAGCATCTTTCTCTTTTGTTGGAAGCAATATCGTTTCCCTTGAACAAATTAAAATCTTGAGTTAATATCTCATCATTTCTGGTCTAGTATGGCTTTAGGATATTTTTTCTCATTTCTTAGTATAATCTCCCCTTCTTGGTTATTCTTCCAACCATATGGAGTGTTTGTTGATGCCTCTTATGTCACAAATGTATCCCATTTTATAATACATGCTCCATAAGCCATATAATGTGTCATTATTCTTTTCAAGGGAAGTTTTATCCTCAGTTGAACATTATATAGTTAGTGTCCTACTTTGCATATCATCCTTCCCGAGTCAACTAAGTCCATTTCATCATCACAAGTATATTTGTCCTTTACTCATGCTAGTATAGAGGGTCCACATTGACTTCTTGTTGGTGGGTCTACTCTCATCGACTCTGACACATTTCTCTAAGAGTATAACCTAGAGTTGCACCCTAGGCCTATTTTCATAATTGATAGCTAATAGCTCACGTTGTGATCAATAGATTACACCTAGGCCTATTTTCATAATTGATAGCTAACGTTGTGCTCAATAGATGACAAACCATCATTTCTCATTGACTGAGCAATTTCCCTTGTGTTCAACGTAAACAATAATCATCACATATAGGGATTTGTGCACTGCCATGCTTTCCATTTGGCCCTTAGGTGGATTCCTCTTTTTGCGAGTAGTCTCCATTATTGGCTACTATTTAGAGAGTATATGGCATCCACTACTCCATCTTCAGAGTCATACTTTGGTGTGGTACTTACAATCTGTTCGTCTGAGTCCTTTGAAATCTCTGGCCTTCTACTGCCACTCATGTTGGATGATGGAGGATGCCTTAATTCCTTCCTTCTAGTGGATCTATTCCTATCGAATTCAACACATATTTCTCTGGGATAGGGATATAGAGTCTTATTTTGTACCTTTTGGATTGCACTCATTAGTGGCAAGTTCTCTCGGTATCGACAATGGGAATACATCAATGTCCCCTTCTTGATAGAATCTACCAAGTGTTAGACATTAGGTCATTTATTCACACTTGTTAGATTGTACCATGCTACCTTGACACCCATTATTATCATGGGTGGGTTGTCTCGCATGTGTTAATGGTATACATCAATCATAGATGATTTTAGGGGCTAAATTTCGCAAATGGGCTAATTTTCCATGGGTTTTCCCAAATGGAAATTTCGCAAATGGGCTACTAAAAATGATTCATCCAAATTCCATAGAATAATTTTTTTTTACCTTAGAAATCGCCAAAATTTTATAGAAACTATATAAAATCCTTAAAAATTTGAATATTTTTACAAAACTATCGCCAAGCATTTTACATTTTAAATATTAAGGACCAGTAATATNCAAATTCCATAGAATAATTTTTTTTTACCTTAGAAATCGCCAAAATTTTATAGAAACTATATAAAATCCTTAAAAATTTGAATATTTTTACAAAACTATCGCCAAGCATTTTACATTTTAAATATTAAGGACCAGTAATATTAACCCACGTTTCCACATTTTAATATAAATTTCTATCCTTAAAATCATCCCTAACATCAATTATCCATAATCAAATGGTGTCTCACTATGTTCAACCCCACCACATCTATTCACATAGTGTAGACTTGTACCATGATAGATTGTTTTGAAGACCTCGAGTGAAGTATGAGCATCACATATTTTATGCTCCTACCCGAAATATATTGTACCACCCGACACACATTGGTACTTGCATAGGATCATTTTTTTAACACCATCGGTCCCATATATCCTCTGTTTTCTTATTTTGAGACATAGCTCCATGCTTACATCAGTCGTGAGCATGGGTATGCCCGACTTGGGATAGATAATACTCTTACTTGATTTTGGCTGAGAGTTTATGTTTTTTGATGAGTTGTCTCTAGAACCTTCTTATATTATTTCATTGCATCCTTGCTTCTCAAATTTATAATGTATTTCGATCATCAATTTCTCTTGTGACCTCACACATTACGGGGCATCTCTTAGAGAACAAATTTCCACATCTATGAATTTGTGACATGACTGAACCCTTTTCCCTATATTGATAATAAAAATATCAAATTCCCTCATCAAATTCACCTAAAAAACATGAATTTTGCTTATATCTTCAGCTTACCTTTGTGCAACACATAGACATCTCCACATTTCTAGTTTTCAACCCACAAATTCGCTAAAAAAATGTGAAAAATAAAATAATTTCACATTTTCGAGCGTGGTTTTCGGAGGCTCGTTTCCAACCTCCATAATCCCATAAAAAATGAAATTCAACCTCACGAAGCTATGAAGGATGATATAAATTCACCATTTTGTTAATGGATGAGGAGAGAAAGTTTAAAGGTGCAAGATGATGTTGAAAAAATTAAGCAAGCTTCCCTATATCCCTTCATTCTCTCAGTAGAATCCCATATGTGGAAACTCCTTTTCTAGTGTTCCTTTGTACTCTTTATAACTACAGGGTGTGTTCCTATCCTTGTTGAGTTATCCAAGGAAGAGCCTCACCACTGAGTTGATTCTTGAAGGTATTTGGAGGAACCAAGGGCACTGAACCAATAACAAAGGTTGAATAATTTTGTAACTACCTTTCTCACATTGTTGTTAATAAAAGAGTTTTCTTTCCCTCTTATTATGTTTTTATTCCTTCATTTTAATGTTACAAGGTAATTTATTTCATGTATATTTGAATCTATGCACATGATATATGCTATCTAAATGTATAACTACCTTGTAGCAACCTATTATTGGTTTCATATTGCAGGCTAGTTCTGCAAGAGATTAAGAGTGCTTCAAGAATCTAGAGCAGGGATCGATATTGAACAAAGGATTCAAGGGGTGAGGCCTCTCCTCTCTCTCTTAATAAAATTAGTTATTTATTTTATGCATTGATATAGATGAGGATATGTTCTTTCCTCTAAATTCAGTCTTTATCTATTGTGACTTGATCCAAGGTAAGGGGAAAAAATACCTTAATCAAATAGTTCTTTAATATGTTTGTGAGGATACAAATATTCATAATCCAATTTCTTTTTTAGAAAAAACAATAACTATTCTAAAGATGAGATACTTAATATTTTAAGAAGGTCATGGCAAATGAAGATATAATTACTTCAACTTCATTTTAAGTTTATTTTCTTACCAATTGGTTGATAATATATCATCAACACCATGACCATTGTTTGTCCATACAAATATAAGAAATTCATATTTTTTCAAAATGCATTGGAGAAAAACATAATTGATGTTGGACAAACCCTCCCACTATTCAAGAAACCACATATTGTCATCATTTGGAATCACAACTATATGTCATTTTGATATCTATGTAACTTTTGATATTTATGTAACTAATAAAATTTAATGTGACCTTAGGATTACAAAGTTTCTTCAACGCATGCTCAGAGCCATCTCCAATTTTATTTATATAAATATGATAGTTTCTTCAACACATCCTGTACTACAATATCCTCTATGATAGGGGGTTCTCTGTTATGATAGGTTGTTGCGTATCTTCTGCCTCTCTCCATAAGAACTCGTAGCTGGCGACGAGTTTCTACGGAGGCTTCAATAAGATCGTATATCCCTTCCGCTAACTCCTCACACCCACGTAATAATTATTCTGCAGATTGTCGATCTTCTGTAGTCAGATGGGGAGAATCAGAAGCTAGAATTTCTACTATCTCATCCTCAATGTTTATCTCTGTCTCAATTTCTTCTTTGTGTTCAGATGAGGAAAATAAGTAACAAAACTAATTAAGCACTCACAAAAATATAACTCTCTCTCTCTTCATATTTTAGGATCAAATCATATTAGTAAAAGTGGTTGATATAACCCACAAGTATCATTTTCCACTTTTCCAAATTAATAATTTCTATCAATTTATATCAATCACTTTTACTAATATAGTAAAAGTGATTTTAGTAATTATTATTATAAAATAGTTTAATATTATGAACATTTTTATAATAATTTTAATCATTTTAAAAAAAAATAAAAACTAATTATTTTAAATAATTCTAAATTAAAATATTAAAAAAATAAAAATAAAATACTTATCTAAATTAAAATATTAAAAAAATAAGAATAAATAATATAAATAAAATACCTATTTTTAAGAATAATAGAATCATCTAAAATCAGTTTCAACAAGATAAAACTAACCCCTTCCAACTAAATCCTAAAAATATATTATTTATAAGATTAAATTAAGTGCTTCCAACTAAACCGTAAAATCTATATTGCATATATGTGAAATAAAATAATTTAAAGAGAACTTATTTTGCA
>SNQJ01S0158176.1:0-13554 GCA_010110895.2 Picea sitchensis
AAAGGTTGTTACTATGCATGGCTTTAATTATGGTTATAAAGCAACCCTATAAAGGCTTTAAATCTAGTTTTCCTCTACCTATGTAAGTTTCTATAAGGGAAGTTTCAAACTACCCATGTATGTTTCTATAGATATTGCACACCTAGCCTCATTAGTTTCTAAAAGGGGGCTTCAGGCGACCCATACAACTTTTTATCAAGAGGGTTCCAAACATCCCATGTATGTTTCTACTGGGGATATTTTAAGCTATCCTTGTGAGTATCTATGAGGGGGGATTTCAAACCACCCCCATACCTTTGTATCAGTGGGATTATAAACTAACCCTATACTTTTATATGAGGGAGGTTTCAAATTTCCCATGTAATATGCTACGATGGGGATTAAAAATACCCATGTATCTTGCTATGATGGGGGTTCAAAACCACTCCCATAAGTTTTTATGACGGGTTTCAAGCCATCCTCCTACCTTGCTATAAGGGATATTTAAAACTACCCATGTATCTTGTTATGAGGGGGGTTCAAAATTGATCATGTAATATACTATTAAGGGGATTTTAAAACACCACTAGACCTTGCTACATGTGGGGTTTCGAACCACCCCTATAACAGTCTACTAGGGGGTGTCAAACTAACCCCATACTTTTCTATGATGGTGACTCAAAATTTTCCACATAAATTTCTATGAGAGGGATTTCAAACCATGAACATACTTTCCTATGCAGGGTTTTTCAAACTGCTCACATACAGTGTTATGGGGAACTAATATCAAAATTACCTCTACTAGTTACGTTTTGGAAATGGTTCACAACAACCTCCAAGCAGTCCTTTGGGGATGGTTCAAGATTCAACTTAAAACACTATTAAAAGGACTAACTTTTAACTTTAGTGCTTTTGGAGGCACTTTTTAAAAAACTTCCTTCAATTCCAAAACCACCAATAATTCCCACCTTTAGTGATAGAAAAACAATTCCCCTAATTCCTAAAATGTAGTAGTGATATTTTGTTTGATAAGACATTTATCTCCAATATTCATAATGATGCAGAGCGTGCCACCCAGGCACGTCTGCTCTCACAGGACCTGCTTCTTTTCGGCTCGAAGAACTCGAAGATTCTTCTATTTCCCTATCGGGAAATCTGCACCCACAACAATCTTCCCCGAGATCTCCCCTTTACTACCGAGAGATCAGCTAAATCTCGCTATCTCGCGAGTTCGTGACTCCAAGCCTCCAATTTTTCCTTTCAAATCTTGCGATACCCGATCTGGCGATACGGGTATAGCTCCTTCCTCATGCAATCGTGGGCTAGGCTTAACTGTTAGCGCCTCTCGCAACCTCGCGACCTCGCAACTTCGCGACCTCGTGACCTCGCAACCTCGCCGGTTGAGCCGTCGAGTTTTCACCTTCCTATCCCGCGAGTTCGCGACATGCGAGAATTAAACGGAATGTTGACTCCTATCTCCAAGCGACGTGTGTCCACCCATTGGCCGCGCGGTCCCACCTTATGTTCTGCCACGCGTCCACACAAATCTCGGCTCCTCGGCACTTCGCGACTCAGCGTCCACAAGAATTGGCTCCACGACACTTCGCGACTCGCGAATCCTTTGTGCCACCTGTATTCCACTCACGCTCCGCTATGGCCCACACTACCCTCCAGCTGTCGGGATTTCACCTTCTCGCAACCTCACGATTCCCGTGCCCAAATCCTCTGACCTTTTCTTGCGAGGTCGCGAGACGCAACCCCTCGTGCGGATCCAACGGTCCTCCTGTGATCCGAATCCAATGGCTGTCCTTCTCTTGCTACTTGCGACCTCGCGACTTGGGATACCCAATGTTTGGTCTCTCAACCTGCGAACTCCCGAGCTCGCAAGATATCTCGATCTCTTGCCACCTATCCTCCTCAGATGGAAGGCTACGGTCCTTTCACGACTTTGAACACCAAATACTTGGGCCTTTACCCAGTGAACTCCCGAGTTCACGAGATCTATCAATATCTCACAACCTGTCCCCTCAGAAGGACGGTTCCTAGCCTTCTCGCCACTTTGCCACTCGCGAAGATGAAGGACTTCCCTTTTGGCCCTCCAATGTCCGAGTCTCTGAGATGAGAGAATCTCTTGACACACGTCATCCTCAACGAACGACTCTGATCTTGTAGGGGTATCGCGTCTCACAATATCGCTACTCTAGATACACAACTTTTGGGTCTTCAACTCCTAAATCCCCGATACGCGATACCACGTGTAAATCCTACGGTTCCTGTGACTCGGAATCGACGGTCCTGCCCCTCCTGAGCTTCAACCTCTTCGGAATCTTCTCTCCGTAACCTCCTTGCACCTCTGCAGATCTAACGATCCTCGGAACTTCGCGAAATCTCTTCAGAAGATTTCGACCGTCGGTTCTTCCTTGGGTAATCCACGAATGAAGAAGAGTATCTCTCCCCGAGATTCCTTCACCCTTTCGCCAACCTACGATGCTTCTTCCTGACTTCAAGTCACACTTATCTACGCTGATCTTCAGTGACTCAGAGGCCTATCCTTCTTGAGCTTACTAAGTTACTCCAACCTCAGCGAGGTTCTCTGCACGCACTCCTTGAGGCAAGCCTGCGAACACCTTAATTGTTCGAGCTTTCTTGACTCTGCGTATGCCCGTAGCAGGAGTCCTTCAATACTTCTGCTCAGTTTCACGACTGAGACTCTTCTTTAGCTTGCACACTCCTTGCACAGCTTTAACAACCCACTTCCACTTCTGATTGTTTTGAGAACAAGATTTTAACTCCCGAGCCTTCTGTCAATGCACTCCTTGCGGACGATTTCAACTGCACTCCTTGCAGGAATCCTTGCTCAAGTAGAGAAACAATTGAAACTCATTCCACTTCCCCTCAGATTTCTATCTTAACACATGAAATCATACACAGCATAATGAAAAATGCATAACATGAAGTAATATTCATGAGCAGAGCATTCAACACATATACACAGAGAATAACACAACAACCATGAGTTAAATAAGAACTTTCTTCTATTAATTCAAACGCTTGTACATGGGTGTTCTTCATACACTATTCTCTGCTTGCCCTTCTCTTCTCCTGAATGCTTCCATATGTTACAATGGTACAATGAGGGTGTCTATATCCGTTTTCCCTCTCGAACTCTAAACTATCAATCTAGACTTGAAATCCTATCTACCAGCATTAACTAGATTAAATGCCTCCTATCTACTTCAGACAAGAGCGTATGACTCGAGGTCTGATACAATATACAAAAGGCACTCCTTCATAAATGGTTCCTTGAAGGTTTGGCGCTTCATTTCCAAAAAGAAGTTTTCGAAGCAATATGTCATGTGTTAAAAAAAACATGCGTTGGCTCCACGCTCGCTTTGGTAATTGTGATGCTCCTGCATCATACTCCCTTGCTGAAAAGATTTCATGGGCTCCTATCCATGAGCTCTTGCACAGTCTGTCCATGTTTCTGAATCTCTTCTTTCATCTCCCAACTGGCATCTTCCACTGGATGGTTTTTCCATTTTACCAGATCCTCAAAGTATTGCTTCCGCCTGGTCTTTTTGCTCACCCTATTATGAAGTATACGCTCCATCTGTGGCTTTTATGAAATCGACATTTTCTTCTGCCACTGGATTTCTGGCTGTTCATCATTTCCAGATCCTTCTTCCTCAGCCTTATAGGGATATAAGTCTGAGACATTGAATGTTGGAGATATTCCTATCTCATCTGGCAACTCAATTGCATAAGCGTTTTCTCCTAATTTATTTAGGACTATGCATGGCCCAATTTTCTTCATTTTCATGTTGTTGTATGTTCCCCTTGGGAACCTTTCCTTCCTCAGATGTGCCAGAACTAGATCACCAACTTTGAACTGAATTTGTCTTCGATGTTGATCCGCTCTGCGCTTATATTCCTGGGTTGATTCCAGCAATCGCTCCTTCACCCTGTTGTGAAGTTCTTCCATCGCCTCTGCGAATTCTTCAGCACTTGCGCTCTTAGTCATTATCTTCTATGAGTCCCTTAGTTCAGAAACTCCTCTTGGCTACCTACCGTATACAATCTCAAATGGAATTTTTCCTGTGCTCATGTTCACTGAGTCGTTATACACAAACTTTACCTGTGGCAACACATTGTCCTAGCTGCTATGGTGCTCTGTCACCAAGCTTCTTAATAAGTCTTTCAGACTTCTATTTACCACTTTTGTTTTCCCATCCGTCTGAGGATGATAGGAAGAACTAAACATCAAGTTAGTTCCCATCTTCTTCCAGAGTGTTCTCCAGAAATGTCCAATGAATTTCATATCCATGTCCGATACTATGCTTCTGGGTAACCCGTGAAGTGGAATGACCTCCTTGAAGAACAAATTTGTGATATGAGTCGCATCGCTAGTCTTCTGGCATGGGATAAAATGTGCCATTTTGGAAAACCTGTCAACCAACACAAAGATCGAATCATGTACTCTTTGCGTCCTAGGCAATCCCAATAGGAAATCCATGTTGATTTCATCCCACGGCCTCTCGGGTATGGGTAATGGTTGATAGAATCTCGCATTCTTCTTTCTTCCCTTTGAATGCTGGAAAATTCTACATCTATCGACAAACTTCTTTACCTCCGACCACATTCCTAGCCAAAAGTATGCTTCGCTCAGCGTTGCAAATGTCTTGCCGTGGCCAAAATGCCCTGCCAATCCACCACTGTGCTTCTCTTTTAGCAGATTCTCCCTCACAGAGCAATTTGGAATGCATAATTGATTTCCTCTGAATAGTCCATTTTGGATCATGTAATCTATCCATGGGATTTTGTCTCTGAGAACTGGATTCTCAGTTGCTTCATATGCCTCTGCAAAATCTGCATCACCTGCATACATGTCCCTAAGATTTTCAAAACCCAATGTTTTGACTTGGAACTCCTGCATCAACAAACACTTCCTGCTCAAAGCATCAGCCACTTTGTTAGCAGTACCTGAAATGTGTTTAATTAGAAATGTAAAATTCTACATATACTCTACCCATTTAGCATGTTTCTGATTCAACTTCTCCTGTTGGGTCACAAACTATAATGCATGATTATTACTATATAGAACAAATTCTTTCGGGATCAAGTAATGCCTCCACTTCTTCAGCGCCTGTATAATAGCATACAATTCTTTATCATACGTGGAGTATTTCACCTTTGCCTCATCCAGCTTCTCGCTGAAATATGCAATTGGTCTGTCCTCTTGGCTCAAGACCGCTCCTACGGAAAATCCACTTGCATCACATTTCACCTGGAACACTTTCGTAAGATCTGGAAACACCAAAACTGGTTGTTCTATGATCTTCCGCTTCAACAGATTGAAGCTCTTCTCTGCCTCTTCAGTCCAATGAAAAGATTTATGTCTTTTCTTGACATTATCCATCATTCCTGCGCTAATTCCACTGAAATTCCAGATGAATTTTCGGTAGAAACTATCCAGTCCATGAAAAATTCTCACCTCAAAAATGTTTCTCGGTGATGGCCAATTTTTTATTACCTCGACTTTACTTGGATCCATCTTTAATTCATTCGCCGATATGAAAAATCCCAAGTAAATGAGTTATATCTTCATAAATGAGAATTTCCTCATGTTGATCAACAACTTCTCTTGCTGTAGCTTCCTCATTACTGCAGCTAAATGATTCAGATGTTCTTCTTTTGTTTTACTAAAAATCAATATGTCATCCAGATAAACAATGAGAAACTTACCAATGAATTCCTTCATCACTTCATTCATTAGCCTCATGAAGGTACTCGGTGCATTCGTCAAGCCAAACGACATGACTAGCCATTCATACAACCCTTCGTTGGTTTTGAAGGTTGTCTTCCACTCATCGCCTTCCCTCATCTGAATCTGATGGTATCCACTTTTCAAATCAACCTTTGAAAAAAATTTGGCTCCACTTAAACAGTCCATCAAGTCGTCCATCCGTGGCAATGGAAACCTGTACCTGATGGTTATCTTGCTAATGGCTCTGGAATCGGTGCACATTCTCCAACCTCCATCTTTCTTTGGACTTAGTACCATTGGAACGACACACGGGCTTAAACTTTCCCTGATCAGCCCTTTATGTAACAGTTCCTGCTCCTGCCTTTTGACTTCTTCATTTTCCTGCGGCATTAACCTGTACGTGGCCTTATTTGGCAAACTAGATCCTAGTATGAGGTCTATATGATGACTCACACTCCTCATCGGCGGCAACGAATGAGGTAATTAGTCTACCACTATGTCAGCGAACTCCTCCAGCAGTTCCTGAATTTCTTCCGGCAAGTCATCCACTCTTGTGCTGGTCAAAACGATTTTGGGTTTTCTGACCACAAAGAATTGTGGATCTTCCTTCTTCTTTACTTCCGCCAGAAGTTCCTTCCCACTCATGAGAAGTACAATATTTCTCGATTCTGGTTTTACTTCTTTATCTTTAATTGGAAGTAGCATATGTTTTCTTCCATTCTTCTCCAAAGTGTACGTATTCATCTTCCCATCATGAATTACGTTCCTGTCATATTGCCATGGTCTGCCTAACAATAAATGACATACATCAATAGGAATAACATCACATAGTATTTTATCATTATATCCTCCTATCTTGATGTCAACTAAGCACTATTTAGTGACATTTACCTGATGCCCCTTTTGTAGCCATGAAACTTTATATGGACTCGGGTGATCAGTTGTCTCCAGTTCTAATTTCTCCACCATCTCGGTTGAAATGAGATTATCTGTGCTTCTGCTATCCACGATGACCTTGCATTTCTTGTCTTTGGTCTTGCATGTGGTTCTGAAAAGTCTGTTTCTTTGAGCCGTGTCCTCCACCTCCTTCTCGGGTGTTAAGATAACTTTACACATCATCAATGACCTTCCGTCTTCTGCGTATTCAGCTTCAGCACCTCACCTCTGTGCCTCGGTAATGTGAGCTTCTCCTCCATGCTTCTTCCTATATGGGCAGTCAACTGCCTTGTGTCCATTCTTTCCACACATGAGGCATGTGATGACTCCACCTTTTCCTCTTCCTCTACCTCTGGTACGAGGAAATGTGTTATTATCAGCATATCCTCCGCTCTGTTTTGTCTGCTGCCTTCGATGTTCAGTGTCCTGGCCTCGCTGTGAACTTCCACCTCTTTTCGTTCTAGTTTGAGGCCTCTTCCAGTCGTCCTTGGATTTCTGGAATCTATCTTGGGCAACTGACTTACCTTTTGGCTGGCTCCTACCTCGGCCTCACTGTCCTGGATTACGGCTCAGCTTCTCTTCGACTTTCAATGCCATCTGATAAGAATCCTCCACCGTTCTGATGGTCTTCATACTCATCTCGTCCTGGATATCATATCTCAAGCCATTCATATACCAGGAAACTTTTTCATCATCGTTTTCCCGGTGACGTTCTCTGATATTTAGCTTGTAGAATTCCTCAGTATACTCCTTCACTGTCATCAACTTTTGTCTCAGGTTCTGCATTCTCCTGAACAATGTGATTTGATAGTCCCTTGGGATGAAATTTTCCTTCATCTTCACAATCATTTGATCCCATCTTTTAATCTTTTGCTTGCCTTTGTTGTGTCTATCTGCTTGAAGCTCATCCCACCATAATGCTACGTGTCCCTTTAATTTTGTGACAGCATGCCTGACCTTCTTATCCTCCTCAATATCCTCATAATCGAAGTAGGTGTCAAGAGCTCTAATCCAATCTAGAAGCTCTTCTGCATCCAGATTCCCTTCATAAGATGGAATGTCCATCTTTGTTTTCGAACTCATCCGGGAGATAGCTTTAATTAATCGCTCATTGGCTGCATATTCGGCTGCAACTTCTCCTTGTTGTTTGGCTTCAACTTCACCTTTGGAGTCACTCAGATCTCCAGCACTGGTTGTGCGTCTCTGCGCTGCTTCCATATCTTCTAGTCTCGCTCGGAGATCACGCATCTGCTTCTCCATTTCTGGATTTTGTGCTTGTCTCCCTCTTCCTCTCGGGTTTCCCCTATCCTCCAGATCGGGTGATTTTCTTTCTCTCCTTGGCGGCATGGTGAAATATTCTTTTCTTCTCTGCTATAGAAAACAGAGAAATTTTCTCGCTCTGATACCACTTGACGCAGAGCACGCCACCCAGGCACGTCCGCTCTCACAGGACCTTCTTCTTTTCGGCCTGAAGAACTCGAAGGTTCTTCTATTTCCCTAAATATGCACCCACAACAATCTTCCCCGAGATATCCCCTTTATTATCGGGAGATCAGCTAAATGTCACTATCTCGCGAGTTCATGACTCCAAGCCTCCAATTTTTCCTTTCAAATATTGCGATACCTGATTTGGCGATACGGGTATAGCTCCTTCCTCATGCAACCATCGGCTAGGCTTAACTGTTAGCGCCTCTCGCAATCTCGCAACCTCGTGACCTCGCAACCTCGTGACCTCGCAACTTCGCGACCTCACGACCTCGCAACCTCGCTGTTTGTGCCGTCGAGTTTTCACCTTCCTATCCCGCAAGTTCCCGAGATGCGAGAATTCAACGGAATGTTGACTCCTATCTCCAAGCGATGTGTGTCCACCCGTCGGTTGCGCGGTCCAACCTTATGTTCTGCCACGCGTCCACACAAATATTGGCTCCTTGGCACTTCGCGACTCAGCGTCCACATGAATCGGCTCCACGACACTTCGCGACTCGTGAATCCTTTGTGCCACCTGTATTCCACTCATGCTACACTATGGCCCACACTACCCTCCAGCTTTCAGAATTTCGCCTTCTCGCAACCTCGCGATTCCCGTGCCCAAATCCTCAGATATTTTCTTGCAAGGTCCCGAGACATGACCCCTCGTGCGGATCCAACGATCCTCTTGTGATCTGAATCCAACGACTGTCCTTCTCTCACTACTCGCGACCTCGCGACTTGGGATACCCAATATTTGGTCTCTCAACCTGTGAACTCCCGAGCTCACAATATCTCTCGATCTCTTGCCACCTGTCCTCCTCGGATGGACAGCTACGAACCTTTCGCTCCTTCATCGCCTCGCGACTTTGAACACCAAATACTTGGGCCCTTACCCTGCGAACTCTCGAGTTCGCGAGATCTATCAATCTCTCGCCACCTGTCTCCTCAGATGGACGGTTCTTAGGCTTCTTGCCACTTCACCACTCTCGAAGCTGAAGGACTTCCCTTTCGGCCCTCCAATGTCCGAGTCATCGAGATGAGAGAATCTCCTAACACGCGTCCTCCTCAACGAACGAATCTGGTCTTGTAGGGGTATCGCGTCTCGTGATATTGCTGCTCTAGCTACACAAGTTTTGGGGCTTCAACTCCTGAGTCCCCGATACACGATAGCACGTGTAAATCCTACGGTTCCTGTGACTCGGAATCGATGGTCCTACCTCTCCTGAGCTTCAACCTCTTCGGAATCTTCTCTCTGTAACCTCCTTGCACCTCTGCAGATCTAACGATCCTCGGAACTTCGCAAAATCTCTTCAGAAGATTTTGACCGTCGGTTCTTCCTTGTGTAATCCACGAATGAAGAAGAGTATCTCTCCCCGAGATTCCTTCACCCTTTCGCCAACCTACGACGCTTCTTCCTAACATCAAGTCACACTTATCTACGTTGATCTTCAGCGACTCAGAGGCCTATCCTTCCTGAGCTTACTAAGTTACTTCAACCTCAACGAGGTTCTCTGCACGCACTCCTTGCGGCAAGCTTGCCAACACCTTAACTGTTCGAGCTTTCTTGACTCTGCGTATGCCCATTGCAGCAGTCCTTCAATACTTCTACTCATTTTCATGACTGAGACTCTTCTTTAGCCTGCACACTCCTTGCACAGCTTTAACAACCCACTTCTACTTCTGAGTGTTTTGAGAACAAGAGTTTAACTCCCGAGCCTTCTGTCAATGCACTCCTTGCGGACAACTTCAACTGCACTCCTTGCAGGAATCCTTGCTCAAGTAGAGAAACAATTGAAACTCATTCGACTTCCCCTCAGATTTCTATCTTAACACATGAAATCATACACAGCATAATGACAAATTCATAACAGGAAGTAATATTCATGAGCAGAGCATTCAACACATATACATAGAGAATACCACGAAAACCATGAGTTAAATCAGAACTTTCTTCTATTAATTCAAACGCCTGTACATGGGTGTTCTTCATACACTATTCTCTTCTTTCCCTTCTCTTCTCCTGAATGGTTCCATATGTTACAATGGTACAATGAGGGTGTCTATATCCGTTTTCCCTCTCGAACTCTAAACTATCAATCTAGACTTGAAATCCTATCTACCGGCATTGATTAAATGCCTCCTATCTACTTCAGACAAGAGAGTATGGCTCGAGGTCTGATACAATATACAAAAGGCGCTCCTTCATAAATGGTTCCTTGAAGGTTTGGTGCTTCATTTCCAAAAAGAAGTTTTCGAAGCAATATGTCATGTGTTAAAAAACACATGCGCTGGCTCCACGCTCGCTTTGGTAATTGCGATGCTACTACATCACATAACATAAGATAGATATTGAGATCCATCCACAATAAATAGGACAATAAATAATCACATGTTATGCATGGAGTCAACTAGAAAGGTAGAGAGCAACTAAAATGCAAACAATAACATATTTTTCACTACAATGTAGAGGGAAGTGAACATGAGAATCCTCCATCCCAAAGTGAAGGATATGAATAAAATATTCCATATTAGGAAGAGAAAGTTGGATTCTCTATTTGACTCTAGTTCATACGTAACCTCACAGTAGAGGATTCAGGTAGGAGGATAGGATTAGAACTTCATCACCATTGCTTCCCATAGAAACTAGGATGAATAAATATATATGTATATCTTACAATTACTAAGTAGTGCAATATTCAAATTGCAATACATGAAAATTAGATTGATGAAGGGGAGGTAGATGTGGTGTCACTTAATGTGTGTTGTAGTGTTTGGAATACACTACACATGTACATGATGGATATGATCTCGACAAGGACACAAAATCAATACCACTTGGTAAAGGATTGAAAATCAGTTATCATCAATTATCACTAATGTAATTGTAATATCTCCCTAGTAGAAGTAAATTCATCTATAAAGGATGCACAAAAGAGAAAAAACTATATTTTGTAGGAATACAAAGAAGTGTTCTAAGAGAATAAAGGATACCACCTAAGTGGGTAGTGGAGCATGAGATATAATTGTTTCATAAATATTCATTCCACAACACACAATTATACCAACAATCCATATTGGAAACATATGAAGTGAAGAAATAGTTGCAACAATTACTGGGGCAAGGAGTAATTTGACCAAACACCTCACTTTGTTAGTCATTTATTGTCACAATATGGTCCCAAAATGATGCGAAATAGAGAATGTGTATTAAATACAAGTTCTAACAATATCAGCCTCAAGAATCAGTACCCTCCACCTTTAGTTTCACTATGTAAACAAAGGGGCTTAACATGTGTCCACCAAGACAAATTTGTTTAAGTGGATGTTAATAGGGTAGTTTTGATGAATTATTGGATCACTTGCAACTTTAAAATCACTTCTTCAAACCATATCCGAAAAAAAAGGATACCACTATTGTCAAGTAATAAGACACTTTGAAGACTCCCTTCAATATGAGGAAAGGTTTATATGAGTAGTTGAAAATGATTTTTGGTTTATGTAGTGCACTAGATAGATTTATGTTTTTGATGAATGATTTATTATGTCCCTTTATAGATTTAGTTTCTATAGTTTATTTGGATTATATATTAATCTTTATATTTACATAGGAACGTTATAAATCACATTTTATATAAGTGCTAGAGACTTTGAGAAAGCACTTAAGTTCCTAGAAAACCTTAATATACGTGAATTTCCCTAACAATCCCTAATGTTTATCATTGGTGGAAGGAAAACAAGGATCGAACCTACAAAGAGGGAATCTATCATTGTAACCTCCCCTCCATTAAGACAATGAATAGCGAGGTGCAATAGGTAAATATTTTTTTTCGCATTAGGATATTAGAATCGTCACAACATAATTAATAGCATTGCAAGTGACACATCATCATAACTAATATTGACACCTAATAAAAGCATTAACATATCAATAGTTGCGCATAATGAACACATAATCATAATAAACAATGACACAAATCAATACATCACGATCAACTGAAGAAAAATACTAATAATCGATAAACCATATCATTGAATATTAAAAGAACTAACCTCCCAACCTACCCTCCAAGATTAGGACCTCCAAGACACATACGAAACGCTCAAGTCCAGTATTCATCCAATTGATTTTGACCATTTAAGGTCCCAGGAACGGTGATTGTTCTGAGGAGAAACGAGGTATCTAAGTTCTATAATCAATCACAACTCATAACTCCAGACTAGATTATTAGTCATACATCAAAATCATTTCATGGCACAAGAGTAATCTAATTACTCAATCAATCATACATAAACATTATTTTAATGGTTCAAGAGTAATCTAGTTACTAAATCAATCATAGATCAACATAATTTCATGGCACAAGAGTCATATAAATACTATATCAATCATACATCAACATTATTTGCATGGTGCAAGAATAATCTAATTACCCAATCGATCATACATCAACATTATTTTAATGGTGACAAAGTAATATAATTATGAAATCAATCATACATCGACATCGCCATAAAATTAGATGAAAACAAAACAAAATAGTTTCGGTCAGAAAATAAATAGATAAATTCAAATACCATTACAAATGGAAAGGAATTGGGGGTGTTCATTATCAATAGCTCGGTTGAAGTATTTCAATGATTACGAAATCTTCACTATCACTAACAATATTGCGGATATTACTTGGATACTCTCGACATGGATCTCATTCAATTAAAATAATCAATTCTAGAGTTCATGATTACTAACTTATGCAGATTCATGAGTTGGTTGTCAAGGAGTGGTGGGTTATATTCACTTACCTTTATAGTCAAATATATAGATCTATTTCCTAGCACAAAAGTTTGAAGACTTTGAATGTTTTGTTAGAAATAAAATCCTTAATAGGGAGCCATTAAAGACATGCGTATTTGATAGTCGAGATATTTGAGAATATAGATCTAATGAATTTGTAAGTTATTGTAGGGAGCATGAAGAATTCTTTAACTACTATTGATACTTTGAGCAAAACTAAGTTGTAGAGAGAAATAATTCGGTCATGTGGGACATTGCACATTGTATGATGAAATATAATTAGAAAGTTAATGAGGTTTTTCTAGAATAAGCATGTAATTGTGAAATATATTGGATTAACCAGAGTCCCACCAAAGTTGCTTGGAACAAAACCCTGGAGGAATCTTGGAGAGGATGCAAGCCAATAATGTCACATTTTTCATGTTTAGGAGGGTGTATGCAACCAAGGAACAATGTAATTCAAAAATTGTTGATACAGGGTTCTTGTTAGCGATTTGAGCAAATCGCAGGAAGAAAACCTCTAAAGGTGGGTTGCTACAAGAGATAGTTCATTAAGGTTGCAGGGGGAGATTATCTGAAGGTGGTTCGCTACAGGAGAGGTATTTTTAATCAC
>SNQJ01S0158176.1:26034-48072 GCA_010110895.2 Picea sitchensis
TTTACTATCTTCGAAAAACCTTCGATGTACCCTCAATAATCTTCTTCTAAACCCATAAATTTGCGTACTTCTTGTATGTTTTTTGGTGCATGACATTCCATAATAGCCTCTACCTTCGCAAGATCCACAATGATACCTTCACCGTATATAATGTTCCCTAAGCAATGAATCTTCGATTGGTAAAAATAACATTTCAATAGTTTCCTGTATAATTTGTTTTCTCTCAAGCACTGTAGTACCAAGCTTAAATGTTCATCATGGTCTTCAATCGTCTGAGAATATATTATTATGTCATCAATGAATACTTGAACAAAATTGTCCAAGTATTCACGAAACACCCCATTCATCAAACTCATGAATACCCCTAGCAAGTTTGTTAGTCCAAATGGAAAAATGGTAAACTCATAGTGTTTGAACTTCGTCTTGAATGTGGTCTTAGGAATATCTTCCTCTTTAATTCGTAACTGGTGATATCTTGATCTCAAGTCAATCTTTGAAAACATTTTCTCTCCTTCATTTGATCAAACAAATCGTCTATCCTGGGAAACATATATTGGTTCTTGATCATGGCCTTGTTCAATGGACGGTAGTAAATAAAAAGTCTCCATGACCCATCCTTATTTCTTATGAAAATACCAGACGCACCCCAAGGTGACACACTTGGACATATAGGCCCCAAGTCAAACAACTCCTTCAATTGAATTTTCAACTCCTGTAACTCAAGCGTTGACATCTGATAGGTCATTCTTACTATCGATTCAGTTCCAGGTTTCAAGTTGATTGTAAACTCCAATTCTCTTTCGGGTGGCAAACCTGGTAACTCTTCTGGAAACACGTCAGAAAAATATCGTACTACCAGAAGGTTTTCTAATCCTTCCAACTCGCCCCTTTCTTTTAGCGCTAAGATTGCATATAAATTACATCCCTTGCCCATGCTCTTCTATAGATATAGGAAGAAATGAACCCAGGGACACTCACTAGTTTCTTCCTACAATCACTCTTGTTGGCACAGGGGTAGAGCCATGGTTCACCGCTCAAGAGCACACCAACAAAACCCTAACTACCGACCCTTTCGGAAACACCTGCGAAGCAAATGAAGTCTCACTCGAGGTAGAGGCAAGGGTAATTGCAGGACTCCAGTGTCTACAACCTTAGTTGGGACACCGATCTGTGAATAAAACACCTTTACAGAGCACTTATCAGTTACATTTCATCAGTATTTAATCAGTATCTACATCGCAAATAAAACCCTAATTACAGAGCATCGCAGTATTCACACAGATCCGATATATTCAAGCACTAAGCACATCAACATAGATTAGATATAGAATTCATTAACATTATTGAGAACTAAGCTATCATATTAGATTCTTCTAAGAATATATCAGTGCACTGAGCATTTAATCACATAAACAACAGAACAACCCTAAAGCACAAAGCAATCACAACACAAGATATACGTGGTTCACCCCCAACCCGAGGCTATGTCCACCAACTCTTCTTCTTTTTTATTATCTTCTGTCAATATTCTACATGCACAAAGCCAGAAGATCCTACTCCACATAGGACAGGAGATCTGCGTGCACCTCGCTAGATCCTCCTTCCTCGAGTTAGGTTAGAGCATAAATCTTCTACTCAATCTCTTCCAGTCACTTGCACTTAGCCTTGCAAGCCTCACACAACATGCACAGAGAATATACAACTATCACTTGCAATTAGCACCTCATTACACAGATGCCTATATCATCTTATACACAACTCCTTATTACATCGCCTAGACATCTACTTATATATTACAAAAAGGGCCTAAACATGGGTAAACCCATGGTTTTACATTCCCATACCCATTATAGAGCCCAAAACCTAAAAATCCCTAAAAAGGGGGTCGAGATCCCATGATCTCCGCTTCAACTTGCATTCCACCTTCGACAACCTGTTGAAGTCCCAAAAGTAGGTCAAACATGAACAAGGATCCTCAAAACTTGGTCGAGGGCCAACAAGCCCCCAAGACTCACCCATGACTCATCCTGAGTCACTCTGATCTGGGTAGCTCTGCTTTAATTACCTCAAGCTTGGCTCTAGCTGCTTCGACTTATTATTTCGCCAAGGCTTCCTGCTCAGTGAAATATTGGATACCTGCTTTGTTGATAGGTCCTTCCAAATTCTGTTCAGTTGGAATGATGACTTTCTATAGTTCTTCTCCTTGGCCTTTAATCTCCACAAACTGTTGATTAAGGTTAGTTTTCATTGATGTCAACCCTTGAAGAAAGCCCCGTAGCACAAAGGTTGGGTAATGGACCCAATATTGTTTGATGTAAAGATGACTCATTATTTTCTTGTCATGGTTGATAATAAGTAGAATGGATGAACTCCAAAGTGGTCCCCTTATGGTGAAATCCCTCACTAGAACATGCTTTCTGGATTAAGTTATCCTAGAAGTATGGTTAGAGAAACCACACTTATTTGTGGAATAATGAGATGAACGCCAGTGAATTTGTCAATGAAACTATCCTAGATGGATATTTCTTGTCATTCCATTTCCGTTGGTACGTGGAACATCACATAACACCTCACGGTTTGAGAGTTATGTCTTTACGAAGTTGGAGGACCCTCATATGTCATCTAGAAGCCCCAAAAGGTCAAAGTAGTCAAAGTGGTTTAAGAGATTTTAAGAGGTAAGTAATAAAGTGAAGTGATGAGTGTACTATAATTTAAAGTGAATACAAAATAAATTAATTCAATAATAAATTTAATGGAGAAATTAGAAGTGGGTTAACCCTAAAATAAGGAAAGTGGGCAAAGTGACCTAGAAGATGCTTTTAAGGAAGCTACTTGGAGAGTATAAATAAGAGACAACGCTCTGTCATTTAAAACACACTTGAGAATATTGAATACCTATAGGTGTCTAATGTAACCAAAGGATATATAGGACTAATTTCTTAGGAAAGTGAAGAAAATAAGGCCGGAATTCAAGGAAGGATAAATTCTTTTGATGATACTTTCTAAGGCATGTTTTTTTTAGGTCATCTCACCATTGTCGCAATAATTTTTTTTCTAGAATGATTCAGACCATGAAATTGCTATTCTATTGAGGAAACATATCTAAGTATATGTGGTACAAAAATAATCTTCTGGTTCGTTGTATTTTTGGAGTTACTCTCCGTGGAAAATAGGGTTTGTGGCTAGCCTTGAAACTAGTCAAAAACAAGTGTTTCGGGTAAAAACATCATAACTTATTCATAACATATCCAAATTTAGTAATAAAAAATGTGTTGGTTATATTACCTTCATTAGTATGTTGTGTAACAGTTTTCGATGAATTCAACAAAATTCCATGCAGGGCACGCTCTACAAGTTCGATCTCTAGAATAATTCAGAATTCAACAAGGTGTGTCATTTTTTCCATAAATCCTTTTCTGAGCGGCTCCAAGTAGTTAAACCTAGAGGAATTGCATAAAACACATTGAATAAAACTATGTATTAGTTTCAGATCTTTATTCATTACAGGTAAAAAGTTATGATTATTTCAAGTTAGGGTTGTTGACTAATCCAAAACTAGTCTTGTGAGACTAAATAAACGTTTGATGAAAATGTTAGTCTCTTGTTGTTAAAGTTAAGGAATGTTTGCAGGTATGTGATAATATACAATGGGTCTATTACAGAGTTAGAAATCATATTTGGATGATGAAATTGATGAGGTATTTTGGTTGAGGTACAAGTTGGGTACATGGTTGAGACAAGTAGTTGATGAGTTGGCACATACATGAGGTGTATAGTTGATGATGTTGGTACATATTGATGACAGACCAACAAAAATATTTTTCCATAAATCCTTTTCTCGAAGGCTCCAAGTAGTTAAACCTAGAGGAATTGTATAAAACACATTGAATAAACTGTATTAGTTTCAGATCTTTTATTCATTACATGTAAAAGTTATGATTATTTCTGTTAGGGTTGTTGACTAACTTAAAATCCATTCTAGGAGACTAAATAAACGCTTGATGAAAATGTTAGTCTCTTTGTTGTTAAAGTTAAGGAATTTTTGCGGGTATGTGATCATATACAACGGTCTATTATAGATTTAGAAATCATATTTGGATGATGAAATTGATGAGGCATTTTGGTTGAGGTACAAGTTGGGTACATGGTTGAGACAAGTAGTTGATGAGTTGGCACATACATGAGGTGTATAGTTGATGATGTTGGTAAATATTGATGATTCATAGTTGATTATTACTTGAAAACCATTGGTACATACTGGATACATGGTTGGTTTCACTTGTTTATGGTACGTGCTGATTGCCAGATTTTGGTACAGGTTGGTGCATGGTTGATGCACTTTTTATGGTACAAGCTGATTATAGGTTGAGGGTGATGTTGATGCATGGTTGATGCATGGTTTAGGTTTATTGGTATATGTTTTAAAATGGTACATATCACGCTGATAGTGTGACATTGGTTCCATCACTCTACTTATACTCTTCGTGGTGGTTGGATGAGTAAGTGACAGGTATTGTAGCCACCATCTGGTTGTAGTCAAAGAACATAGGGTTGTAGCCTCCCTTCCTGCTGTAGCTAGAATTTTGGGGAGTTGGAGCTTCCCCTTAGGTTGTAGCTTGAGAAACTAGGGGGTTGGAGCTCTAGTTGCACCGGAAAACAAAGGAATTTTATGTTTCCAATGAATGTAATTCTTCAAGACATATAAGATAAAACATTTTGTGGTTTTCTCTGCATTTGGTTTCCACATAAAACATTGGTATCGTATGTGTGTGTTATTGTTCATTTCAGATACTCATTATTAGATAATAATTTACATTTATATAACACTTGATTTACTTGAAGAAAAAATGATTATAATTGGCGCTTATTGATTCACCCTCCCTTCTCCATAATCCAACAATTGGTATCAGCAGTTCCTTCATGAATCAATTTAACTAATCGAGAGGTAGATCATGGAGAGTACCAACCATATAAAAATGGAATACCACACTTGATGGATAGAACTATGATTTTGGAGCATAAGGATGAAGACATATATTGCTCTGTGAGCTAAATTTTAATACCCAATTGTAGATGGATACACGTTAATTCACCATGAGTTCCACCAACAAATGGAAAAGTAGTGAAACTTGGTCAAATAATTCCAAAGCTACAAATGCACTTTGAATGGTCTCAATGAAACAATATTCACCAAAGTTTCACATTATAACCGGCCAAAGAGATTTGGGACAAGCTCAAATATTTACAAAGGAGATACAAAAGTTAAAGTAGCAAAACTTAAAACTTGGCTGCAGGTCAGTTCCAACAACTAAAAATAAAGGAAGTTGAGAATATTACAGCCTACTTCTTAAGAGTTGACAAAATAAAGGAATGCAATCATAGGATTGGGAGAAGAAATTGAAGAATTTGTAATTGTTCACAAGGTACTAAGATCTCTTCCCATTGATTCAACCTAAGATATCAAGACTAGAAGAAAGATTAGATCTCGAACTCAATAAGCATGGATGAACCGCATGTAATCTTCACAAGATATGAAATGAAAACCTAATAGGAAAATCCGCATGTAAAAGAAGCAGCCTTCAAAGCATCCAAAAGATCAAAGAAAAAGAAAAGGAACAAAAAATAATATAGAAACAACAACGACATCTCAAAAGACGATGAAGAAATATCCAACTTCATCAAAAGACTCCAACAAGGGAACCAACTGTAGGCATAGAGGTAAGCTTCCTTAATTGCTTTAATTGTGAAGGTATTGGTAATAGCTTTCCAAAATGTCCTCATAAGAAAAAAGAGAAGTGATGAAGGTTACTCAAAAGACACACAAACATATAAAGGCAAAAGAACTACAAAGAAATATTTCAAGAAAAGGTTATGTATCAAAGAAGACATATCATCATCGATGAAGATGAAATCAAAGGATGCGAGACAGAAGAGTTATATTCATGGTAGTAAAAGATTATGACAAAGAATACATCCCCAAAGAAGAATATGAAGAAGCCAAAGAAGGATACGAAGAAGTCAAAGAATAAATTGAAGAGGCAGAAGGACTATCGAGAATAATTAATGTGTGCCATAGAAGTTAATTTAAGATAAAAGAAGAAAACAAGAAACTACAAAGCGTAACTAGGACAAGAAAAAAGACACTGAGAACTATAAAAATGATCACAAGATTGAAGGTTCAAATAGAAGAAGATAAAGAATTGTTAAAGCACTCAAAGAACAACTAGAAGAAAAATGACAATATAATTGGAAACCTGTAAGCAAAGATTTTCACACTAAGAAAGGATATCCAAAAGAAAATATGTGAATAGTCAAAAGTTTTGGATGACATTATCAATTAGTCAAAATCTCATTTTGACAAGTATGGACTTGGATAAAATGAGATAGAAAAGGGATCAAGATCTAAAAAACAACAAAGCAAGAACAAATCCAAAAAGTTATACATAAACAATCAAAGGGGATAGGAAGATGTAAAGGAAGATTACAAGGATAGTCCTCCACCAAATCTCGGGGATTAATCAACAACAAAACAAATGGCTCTCAAGAAGAAGAAGGATTCATAAGAGAACCCTATTTCAAGATCTTCAACTCCCGTGTATCGAATCCATATTTTTTATTTATATGCATCTTAATACTTTTGACATAAAGATGTGAATTGCAAAGCTAACAATAGGAATAATAACAACTCTTTGGGAGTCATACACAAAGGGTTACCTCGAAGACCTAGTGGAACACAAAGAAGAAGTTACAACAGTTTGAATCTTTGAGCACTAAAGTGGAATGTTACAAATGTAAAAAATTTGGCCATGAGTCCAAAAATTGCGAATGGCAGCCCTCCTAAAGAACTCCAACATAATAAATAATAGTCGCTGCATAAGAACCCTAAAATGACATGATAAGAAAGAAAGACGTGATATAATGAAGAATTCACATTCTCTCTACAAGCTAAGCAGAAGGAACACGGTTGGTATGTTGACATTGGGTGTTAAAAATGCATGACAGGTTATAGAGACACATTTCTTACATTAAAGGAAAGGGATGGATTAGTCTCCTTCGAAATGATAATTCAGCCAAAAATCATTGGAGAAGGCACAATCAATTGGGAACAAGAATAAAAAGGAAAAAAAATGTTCTACTAGTAGAAGATATGAAACATAATCTCTAAGGTGATTCAAATGTGTGACCAAGGTCATAAAGCTACTTCTCGGATTCACAAAAAGTGTGAGATAAGAAGAGAAGGTTTAGGAAAATTGATCGCATAACAAGTAAGAACTTCAAACAACATATATGTGTTATATGAAATTGGAAATGAAAAGTGTTTTCTAGAAAGGAAGATGAAATTTGATATGGCACGTAATAGAATAATGGGTCACATTCATTTTGATATCCTTGTCAAAGTAATCAAAACAGAAGAAGTTAGAGAGTCGTCCCATCATGAAACCAACCAATACTTTCATGCAAGCATTGTCAACAAGGAAATCAAAACGAGACCGTGTTCAAATCAAAGGAATATTCAACAACAAGACCATCGAAATTGTGCATTTTGACCTAGTTGGACCAAACTACAACAAAGGGCTTAAAAGGTGAGAGAGATACTTCATGCTTAGTTGATGATTATACAAGAATGATTGCGCTTCTTCTCAAGAACAAAGTCAAGATTTTGGGAACTTCAAGATCTACAAGGAAATGGTTGAAATGAGATGGATTCAAGAATCAAATGCTTGAGTTCTCGAGCAATGGAGAGTTCACTTCTAAAGGAATTTAGGATCATCACATTAGCCATGGAATAAAAAGACAATTTTCGCTGCTGTGGGACACATCAAACAAATGAGTTGTTGAAAGAAAGAACATATGAAGGATGATGGAAATGGTTCTAATGGGAATGCTAATGATTCCAAATTGACGCTATATTTAATGCTGCTGCATACAACAGCTCAAATCGTCTTAAGCCAATGCTCAACAACCTCGATAAAACTCCCCTACTTAGCTATGGAGAGAAGGACCAACAAATGCAGCTAATCTCTGTGAGTTTTTGGAAGCAAATGCCATCAAAAAGAGAAGATGAAGAATGGGAAAGTTTCAATTCCTCGTAGGATTAAAGGAGTACCGTTGGTTACCTGCTACAAGGAAAGTATACAAATGTTACAATCTAATATTGAACAAAGTTTAGGAAAGCATCAATGTAACAATTGATGAAACCGAAGACTAGAATCAAAGGAATACCGAAACAAATCAATGGAACTTTTCAAAGAAGAATTAGCAGAAGATGAAGTACAGAATAGGAAGATGAAGAGAATCCAAATGAAAACAAGAAAGTTCAACAAGTATCTCCAAACACATCTATAAAATCAGTAGAGAAGAATCATCCTTCAGATCAGATTATTGGAAACAAAGATGCAGGAGTTGAGACAAGAAGAAAAATCCATCACCTCTAACAAATGTACATAACACTCTTTATCTACAATGGAACCAAACTGCTTTGAAGAATCCCTTTAACAAGGATGAATTTTGAATAAGGCCATGAATGAAGAATTAGATCAAAATGAGAAAAACACTCTTGGTAATTGGTTCCAAGACAAAAGAACAAGAATGTCATCGACACAAAATGGGTTTCGTGAATAAATTAAATGAAGATACGTTTACAAAGAACAAATCTAGATTGGTATAAAGGATATGCACATTGAAGGAATCGACTTTGAAGACATTTGCCCCCGCTTGTCGGAATGGAAGAAAATCCATTTGTTTGTAGCCCATGCATACCCAAAAAATGTTAAAGTATATCGATGGACGTAAAATCAACTTTCATGAATGGGGAACTTGAAAAAGAAAAGCTCCACATTGAAAAACAAGGATCTTTACGTCGAGAATGCATATTATTTGTGTAAATTAAATAAGGCCTTTTATGTTCTAAAACAGGCTCCTAGAGTACGGTACTCTAGACTAGATAAGTAACTGGCTGTGCCAGGCAGTGGGTTAAAGGAAGTGCATACAACAACCCTACATCAAGGTAAGTGAAGGTAATATTTTATTAATTGAAGTTTTGTTGATGATATTATTTTTCAGAGTGATGATGACGTTAAGCCAAAAATTTGTAAAAAGATATGCATAATGAATTTGAATGTCGCTACTTGGAGAACTATCCTTCTTTTGGACTTCAGATACATCAAAACAAACAAGGAATTTTTCTCAAACCAAGGCACGAGAAATGCTAAAGATTCTTAATGAAATTGAAAACCCATGCAAAACTAGTTGCAAGTTGAGAAAAGATGATTATCTGAAGTCTATAGATTAGAGACAATATAGGTCAATGATTGACAACCTACGCGTGTGACAAGTTTCATCCAAAATAGATGTAATGCAAAGTGCTTTTGGACAAGTGGTGCAGATTTCAAGAAGCACCAAAGGAGCTTCCACATGTTAGTAGTGAAGAGGGATTTTAGATATAACAAAAGAAACATAAGAGTTTGGATTATGGTATCCAAAAGGAAAGGAACTATCACTTATTGACTACACATATTGGGCAGGTTGCATTGAAGAACAACGAAGCACCAGTGGAGAAAAAATCTACTTGGGTGAGTGTTTAGTATCATGGCTAGCAAGAAAAAATCATCAAAGATTCTTTATCTATTTACCAAGGTGAGGAAGAGTATTGCAACAACATCATGTTGTACTGTGTCTCCTTTGATGAAACAAACTCCATAGATATACCGTTGAGGCGATGAGCCTCTCCATTCCAATATATTTTTATAATACAAATTCCATCAGTATATCAAGAACTCCAAGGATGCACCCAAGACTAAGCACATTCCAATAAAGTATCGCCTTATACCTGGAGTAGGTTGCGTAAAAGAACTGCGAAAGTTGAGTATGTGGGCACAAAAGAACAAGTGGAAGACATCTTCTCACAAAAACCACTTCCAAGGGAATCCTTTTAATATCTTCTCCAAAGACTTTGAAGGCTATTTCTACCCAAAATGAATGTTTTTTATGCTTATATTATATGCCTTACATTTACACGAGGAAAGAACCATAAGAGGACAATTCAATCAAGGCGAGAAACCCTGGATGGAAAGATAACTTAGCCATTGATGACAAAGGCAGAGATTTAATAGGATGTAGAGGCGATGTTGAGGATAGAGGGCATGGTTCCGTGGAAAGCATGAGTGATATTATTTCATTATTTCATCAAAGTGTTTCCATCAATGCTGAAGGAGATTGTTGATTTTCATAGTTGGTTGTCATTGATGTCAACCCTGAAGAAAGCCTCAGAAGCACAAAGGTTGGGTAACGGACCCAAGATTGTTTGATGTAAAGATGACTCGCTATTGTCTTGTAATGGTTGATAGTAAGTAGAATGGATGAACTCCAAAGTGGTCCCCATGGTTAAATCCCTCATAGGACTACCGCTTATGCATTGAGTTATCCTAGAAGTATGGTTAGGAGAACCCATGCTTATTTTTGAAATAATGAGATGAATGCCACGAATTTTTCAGTGAAAGTATCCTAGATGGATAGTTCTTGTCATTCCATTCTAGTGGTATGTAGAATCCGCCACATAACTCCTCACATTTTTAGAGTTATGGCCTTAATGGGTTGGAGGACCCTCATATCATCTAGAAGCCAAAATACCAAAGTAGTCAAAGTGGTTTACAGGATTTTAAAAGGTAAATAATAAAGTGAAGTGATGAGTGTACTATAATTCAAATTGAATACAAAATAAATTAATTCAATAATAAATTCCCATCGGAGAAATTAGAAGTGGGTTAATCCTAAAATAAGGAAAGTGGTTAAAGTGACATAGAAGATGTTTTCAAGGAAGCTACTTTGAGAGAGCAATAAGAGAAACATTCTCTCATTTAAAACACATTTGAGAATATTGAATACCTATAGGTTTTTGAGGTAACCAAAGGATATCTTAAGCCAAATTTGAGGAACCTAAGAAAAGAAGGCCTGAATTCAAGGAAGTTGATAAATTCTTTTGATGATCCTTCTAAGGTATGTTATTTACAAAGTCATCTCACCATTTTGCAATAACTTGTTTTCTAGAATGATCTGCATAGTGAAATTTCTATTCCATTGAGGAAACATATCCAAGTATCCGTGGTAAAGATTCATCTGTGGGTCGTTGTATTTTTGGAGTTACTCCGTGGAAAATAATAGGTTTGTGGCTAGTCCCAAACTAGTCAAAAGAGGTGTTTCTGTGGAAAACATCATAAATTATTCATAACAGATCCAAATTTAGTAAGACCAAAATGTGTTGGGCTATATTACGCCTTTATTATTTTGTAATATTTTTCAATCAATTCAACAAATATTTTGTGTGAAGCACGCTCTACATGTCGCTTCCTCTAGAATAAGCCATAATTTAGCAGGTGTGCCATTTTTCCATAACTCCTTCTCCGAGAGGTTCCGCAGCGAAAACCTCGAGGAATTGCATAAAACACATTGAAGAAAAATTGTGTTTACTGCTTCATATATTTATTCATTACGTACAAAGTTATGGATTATTTCAAGTTAGGGTCGTCGACTAATCCAAAACTAGCCTTGCGGGAGACTAAAGAAACGCTTGATGAAAATGCTAGTCTCTTGTTGTTAAAGTCATGAAGGTTTGTAGGTATGTGATCATATACACCGTGTCTATTACGAGTTACAAATCATATTTGTAAACCTTCCTTAACAAGAGACTAGCATTTTGGTTGAGGTACAAGTTGGGTACATGGTTGGAGACAAGTAGTTGATGAGTTTCCACATACATGGAGGTTATAGTTGATGATGTTGATACAAATTGATGAGTCATAGCTGATGCGTGTACTCTTGAAACATGATTGGTACATACTTCATAAATGTTTGGATGCACTTTTTTATAGTACAAGTTGATTACATATTGTTTGTTACTGTGTTGGTGCATGGTTGATGCACTGTTTATGGTATAGAAATATTGAAGGTGTTGATGCATGGTTGATGCATGGTTCGTGTTTATTGGTACATGTTTACGCTGGGTATATCTTACAGTGATAGTGTGACATATTCCACTATCATTCTACTTCTCACTTAGGGTGGTTGGATGGGCAAGGACATGTGGTTAGCCACCTTCCTAGCTTGTAGCTGTAGAACATAGGGGGTAGTAGCCTCATTCTAGTTGTAGCCGTAGAATTGGGGAGTTGGAGCTCTTTAGGTTGTAGCCTCCAGAAACTAGGGGGTTGGATCCTTCCCTTGCACGAAAAAGGAGTTGGTGCTTCCAATGAATGTAATTCTTCAAGACATATAAGATAAAGCATTATGTGGTTTTCTCCGATTTTGGTTTCTGGCCGTGAAAACACTAGTGTACTGTGTATGTGTGTGGGATTGTTCATTTCATTGCTCATTATTGGATAATAATTCTACATTGATAACAATACTATTTGGAGAAAAAAAGGATTATAATTTCACGCCATTACTAATTCACCCCCCTCTCATTAATCCAAGACAAACAGTTGGCAAGCCTCGTCCTATATTGGTTGGATCCTCTAAGTCACTTCCATAATTTTCTCTAAATGGTATCGACCGTTGTTGAGCGTTGCATTGTTCCTCGATCACTTCATCCCTTTCATCAATTACCGATAGGGCTTCAACCGCTACTGCATCAAGCTTCTTGTTTTTTTGCCTCCTGGAGTTGTGACTCTCATGACTTCAATTCATGATCCTCAGTGAGTCGCTCATAATTCTGGGAACTGTGATCACTTAGTTGCTTGCATTACATGGTGAGGGTCTTTATTCTCTCAATTTTGATTCAATCAGTTGCTTTTCTTTGATCTCGTACATCCAGTGGAGTGCCGTGGCACTATTCATAGCTTCTCGTAGACTGCGGATTCTCTGTTGAAGTTACTGGATATCTTCCACAAGATGTGTTAGTTGATTCTATACTATTTCTTCTGTTTTTTTCTCTAAGACTGTCACAGAGTATGCTATGCCGACCCATTCTCCGGACCGAGTTGTTCCGCGGAGAAAATTCTCTTGTTGGGATTTGTTCTTTTCCCTTCAAAATTTGTCCGAAAGCAACCTCTCCGGGTGCGAATCCCAAGATTTCTCTGGCCTACTATTGTTTGAACTTCTCTTTAGGGCCTCGTATTTGCTCTCCGTTTTGTGCTTAATGGCGAGAGCTTCTCGTCACATTATCTAGTATGTGGAGTTGGGTAGGATCATCTCCAAACTCTTGTGCTTCTAATGGCAAGTACAATGGATACCGCTACATGGATTGAAGGGCCTATTGTACCCTCTCGAAGTTCAACCTCAATTCTTTCATACATATATTCTTGCTTGGCTTCATGTTTTTGCAAGACGAACATGAGGCATCTTCTTATAGTGGTGGTGATGAATTCAAATTCATCGACCGTGAGTACGGTTCACATCATGGTTTTTCTTTCTCTTGAATTCTTCCATGAGGTGGGTTTTGTGGGGGAAAACTTTCTTTTTTTGAGGGATCATCCTCATCAATAGGATCCCTAGGCTTATGTTAGTTCAATCTTTGATTCTACCGGGACTTTATTTTCCATTGGTCTCTTCTCTATTCACTTCTTCATCACCTCCTCGTCTAGGTGATACCCAAGCGCTTCATCTAATGCACCGCCGCTTTGTATTTATTCGGCTCCTTCCTTCCGGGTTGGTTCCAGGTGTGTCGTGTTATTCATGAGTGTCCTCCGAGCTACCGATTAATTTGAGATCAGACATTTTTGTAGGGTCAACATGGATAAGGAGGTCCGCCGGGCCCTGTTATCTCCTCTTTGATGTCCTCCACCGTGGAGCTAATAGTATGATCAATTTCATCTTTATGCTCATCCCAGATGCTCGATATAAATGAAGTTTTAACGGCGCGTAACTTCATGAGAGGTCCGAATCGATATGTGGTGTTTGGCGCGGATGTTAGGACAACTGATGGCCCTCTTCAACTACACTTAGTATGTATGGAATACACCGTTTGATTGCCACTGTTTTCCCATATCGATCAAGTATCAAAGCGCAGAACTTCAGAGTGAGCGTTTGAATCCACTCAATGTCCGTGAAGGTCGCACTCGACATCTCCCAAGTAGTAAACGCTATGAGGATTAGAAGTCAGCTAAAGTGGAACTCATATTCGATCCCGATCTTCGTGTGTGGGTAATCCAATTCCAAATGGTTAACTAAGTAATTCTTCCGCCTATATGAAGTCCTCTACACATTTCCTAGCGATCAACAACGTAATCCTCGCGGACTTTGGTAGGTCTCACTCTTTCTTACAAGATTTCGTGATCGCTTGGTAGGCTGCATCACGCCATTATGGATGGAAGCTACCTTATATCCTCACATCCCCTTTTATACATCATCATATGTGTCTTTTATCCATTGATCGAGAGAACGATTTGTGGTCTTTCCAGAGTAAAAGTCATGTGGGTCAGGTCCCTACATACTCAATCTGGTGATCCTATGGATCAACGTCGATTGATCCGTGATGCGCCTATATAGCCATAGATATATGCCATGGTAACATGAGAGAAGGATATTAACAAACGCTAAGCACTTGGTGCCTTCCAAAGTGAAGAATATTCATCACATTCAAGAGGGTGGACTCCGCAAGGTTCATAGAAATGTAGTCCATGGTTGGGGTATTATTTTCAAGTTCTTCTCCTTCATCCTAG
Organism: Picea sitchensis; assembly: GCA_010110895.2. Taxonomy (NCBI): domain Eukaryota; kingdom Viridiplantae; phylum Streptophyta; class Pinopsida; order Pinales; family Pinaceae; genus Picea; species Picea sitchensis. The sequence goes on from SNQJ01S0158176.1 coordinate 40,686, forward strand.
TCAAATAACTATGAGGAGAAAGCATGTTGAAGTTCTTGCGATCCCTTAGGTTGAATTCATTGAACTTCAACGTCGCGATATTATCCCGCTGTGTTCTTACAACATCTATCTCCTCCGGAGGTAAGGAGTATTGTGTTGTAATCAAAGTTCTCAGACCGGCCACGACTCACCACGCTAGCAAAAGGAGAGATGTAGTCGGGAAAGATGTTCGGTATTAACTCTGAATTCTCCAAGTCATCTCAATGCTAGGTTCTTTTCTCTGCTGCAGGTCAAGATGGTCTGGATCCATGAGCAAAATGAGATGGGGAGGTTTGCACTCCTCTCGTCAATGAATATTGAATTTCAACGGACATCACCTTCTTATCAATAAGGACGATTAGAAATTCTTCGATGATTTTCTCTGTGGCACTGAGATAGTTTTACATGCTATATATATAACATGGAGAAAGATGGAAGATGTAATCAAAGAAGCACCAAAAAAATTAAAAAGTCATCGACGAAATCAAGGAAACCCATTTTCAAGTTTAGGACACAGTAATTAAATCAAATGAGAAGTACAATGTTGGGCATGACCAACACAAAATTGAAAATGTATTTAAGGTAGGAGGTCGACTTTAATTACACCTAAATCAAGAAATGTTTTGGTGACTGAATAATAAGTACAGGCTCTATGATATTTTCCATTCAAAGTGTTGGAACATGTAAGAAATGATGCCTATAGACTTAGTCTACACCCATACATGCACATTACCCCATAGTGAAATAATATTCAAACTCAAAAACTCTACCAAATATATTCATATGCCCCGATGATGAAAATGAAGTCACGTCTTATCTACCAGAGGACATATAATTGGAATATTATTCAAAGTTATCTAAAGATAAAAATCTCAAAAGAAGTTGATAATAGCTAGATGGAGGAAACATGGAATCTATAGGTTGGGTTAACAGATGATATATTATAAGAAAGAAAAAGTGGTACTCTAGGGAGAAGGCTGAGAATGTTCATCATCTCCCTTTAGTAAAATATTTCTAGGTACCAAGATATCTCAAGGTAGGGAGGTAGATTTGAAATGGATCACTAACAATTTTCAACTATTTTGGTGGACTATTCTACTAATTGATGGAAATTAAACATTGAACAAAATAATTAAAAATTGCATAATTTAGGGATCTTAAGGGATAAAATTGATTTGGGAAAATCAATCTATAAACGGGTCTTAAATATCAAGTAGACCACACCACACCAAATTGAAATAAAATGAACATGTGTTCTTAAAAGAGTATTTGGAAAGCTTGTGAATCTATCGAATCTAATCTTTAGTAGAAAAGTGACATGAAAAAAATTATTTCTTTAATGAGAATTCCATTTGATAATCACATATTTTTTTATGTAATGGTAAAACAATAACAAAAATATTCTAGTTCACAAAATCTCCATGTTGATGAGGCATAAAGAAATTTAAGAATATATTTGACACTAAAGTTCGAGATTACAAGGTATCACTGCAATTAAAAAGAACAATTTCAATAATCATGTCTAAGACTAAAAGTTCTCATCAAAGTCAAAAGAAGAATTTCAACTACCTAAATAAAATAAACTAATTCTGGAGCATATCAAGAGCTTCCTACACAAATGAGATAAATTAATTATAGATCATATCAAACACTTAATGCTTCATAATTTCTTCATTATCACTATGTTTAAAGGTGGAGATACTAGATATGAAACTATACTAACTTAATGCTTCATAATTTCTTCATTATCACCATATTGGAAGGTGAAAATACCAGATATGAAACTCTACTAAGCCTTCAAGACATACAATCATGTTGATTGCTACAAATGATGGTGTACATCAAACTTAATAAACCATAAAGACTCAATTGGAAATATAGCCTCATAACCATCTAAAATATTGGTCCTAGGAGGATTAGCCTTAAATTGTAATCAACTCTTTAGAGTGACCCACCTGAAATTCCTCCAGTGTGGAAAAATGGAAACTATAAAGCATCTTTTGTAGCTTTGAGATTTTGCAATGTTAAGCTCAAATTGGGTTTCTAAGTTTTACATGGAGCTTCTCCCGTGGACCAAATCCACTCAATTATGTTTAATACATAATGATATACATTAATAAGGTACAATTTTTGAAAGTGGATGACAAAATATTATTTAAGAAAATTTAAATATAATAAATACTTCACATTAAATTTAACATATACTTTGTAATTCTATTATATGTCAGCTTTTTATTTGCACTTACATGTCAAATTCAAACGATAAAATTAAGATCAACACGCATACATGAACATAATTTCATGTATATAATCATGATATAATTTTGAGAAGCCTCTTCAAATTTTACTCATATATATTTTTCAAAACTTTTCTATTAAGATTATTTAGGAAACATTTTGCTTAATATAAATATAAATAGTGGATCCATGTTAAACAATGCACATGTGGCATGAATGAAAAAATAGTAGTTTTTTTTTTTATGAAAATAGATAATATGTATTCAAACAAAAATTTGATTTAATTTAATATTTAAAATGTAATAAATTTATTTGGTTTTCTTTAGAATTTTGTTTTTGTGTTTGAAAGTTTTACAGGAATGTTCCTATATCATCATAGTTTTGATAAATTAAAAGGTTAGGAAGGTTGATATTCATAACAAATATTTTGAAAACTTGATTTTAATGTGTACTTACATAGAACATTCTAAAAGAAAACGATTTTCATATTAAACCCCCATAATGTCACAAAGATGAAAAATTCTTTCAAATTCTATTAGCACAAGATTGGTTTATGCCCTCAACTTTGCATAATTCTTTCATTATTCATTTTGGCAAATGAATACAATTGTTATGGGATATTTTATTTATTTTGGGGAAAATTGAAATTATATTAGGTTATGCCCAATATCCAAGTTTCTAGCATCAAAATTACTCACGGATTTGCACTACCCAATCGCATGTAGACACATAGGCGGGAGCTACCTAAATTCGGTACCTAAATTCTGGCAGAAAACAAATTGTCCAAAGTTTTTTTTATGAGTTTTGAGTCACTAACTTGAAACTTGGAATATGAACAATTGAGAAGGTATTTTTGAAAACTAGAGGAGGTTTTGGTTCATAACATTCCAAATAATAAAAACCTCTCTTAGTTTTTCAAAATGTGGTATGGTTTGAGAGATATTAAACATAGAAGTGGTGCTACCAACTGTTTTACAACAACACTACCTAATTTCTTGTAGCGATCATGGGTTTGGTATTCGCCTTGTTGGGAGGTTTCCACCTGTCAAGGAGGATTAGAATGGATTCTCAAGGATCAGTTAGATGTCAAGGGACACTTGCACCTAAGATTTACCTCCATCAAAGGCCTCATGCATGAGGTGGAAACATTTTATTAATGACTTCCAACAAATTCCTGAAAAATTAGCAGTTTGTTGGATTTTTGTCTCTTTGATTGTTGCCACCTATCTCCAAGGTTTAGAATCCAATGGAGGAGATGGGATTAGACCTCCTAAGGTTATGAGCATTCTATTTTCTATTTAATGAAGGAAATATCTCTTGGAGTGGGGATTCATGAGTCAAGAGAGGCTAGAGAGAGTAGGAGCAGACAATTTTCCTGTGTTTGTTCATTTGTAAGCCTATGGGCATTTTATGATTGTAAGAATTACTGCTATTGGAGACTTATGAGAGCTCTAATTTCATATTGTAACTCTTATGTTTATATTTCTTCTTATTTGAATATATTGTAGATTTGAGGATCAAAGGCTTTCAATGATTTATGGATCCCTAAGCATCAGATGATCTATTGTATTTTGTCCATCAGTCATTGTTTATATTCAAGTAATTATTGATTCATTGAATTGAGAGGATCTCTGTTTAGTGAACATTCTACTTTATGTTTTCCTTCTTCATTCTTCCACTTATCAACATATAATCTTGTTTTCTGTTGAACAGTTTTTGTGCCTTCATTGAGTAGGATATTTGCGACTCAATTTCCCATTGGTGTAGCCTACTGATCTACAGTTTGTAGCTCTCTCTCTTTCTTTATTCATATTGTTGATCCACCTATTCAAAACCAAAATTATGTTTTACATTTTGATGGGTGTTGAGCTTACACTTTAGCAGTCAAAGTGTGACTTTCAGTGCTAACATTTTTGGTGTCATTGTCGAGGATGGATTTGAGAAGATTGAAAATATTCATGGGAAGAACAACATTGCATAGCTCTAGATTTAGATGGTGACTGAAGTTGGACACCTTCAAGACTGCACATTCACCATGGCGACTCCATTGTTCAAAATTTGTTGGTGACTCCATTGGGGATGAGACAAATTAAATGGCTATGAAGGTTATCCTAGCTAGGAGGTTTGCCCCACTCAATTGCTTAGCCATAGATGGTTATCCACATCATGTGCCTTAAATTGATGAATGGCAAGATCTCCTACCCAGATTTTATGAAGGTGAGGATGACAACCCTTTTGAGCATGTTCATGAATTTCATGCTTTGATGCATCATCTTGACATCCATTGTGAAGATATATTGATGAAAATTTTCATGTATCCATTGGAAGGTGATGCAAGGAAATGGTATAGAACACTCCATGATTCTAGTATTTCCTCTTTGAAGGACTTTCATGATGTTTTTTATTCTCATTGCAAGATACTTTATCCAACTGAAAGACTTTTTGAGAATTGTTGTGAGGGGTATGCATCATATATTCATGATTCAACAAGTGATTCCTCTAGCAGTGATGATGAAGGGGATGATTGTAGAGAGTGGGACTTAAATGATGAGTTTCATAATGTTTTTCCTAAATTTGACGAACAAATGAATCATTCATGTCAAAATCTAGGTCCCCGAGAGAAATATAAATATGGACAATCCATCATTTCCCTTTCTCCTCCTTTTCTCGATTCTTTAAGTCAAGAGGTCATCTTAGGTTCAGATTTATTTCATCATGAGAATAGTGTTGCAACTTGTCATGAACGAATTCATAGCTTATCAGTTGTCGCTGTAATCCCTCCTATTGTTAATGAACTAGTGTGCCATGATTTTCCAAGCTTTGATGACTATGAGGATGTTTTCACTAAACAACTAGCTATCCCAGCTATTGTACTAATCCCCTCATCCATTAATAGTCAAATGGTCATTGATTCACCTTTGTATGATGATTATGAAGATTATTTCCATGAACAGTCTATTCAAGACCTTATATCAGAGAAGTACCCTTCACATCAAAGCAACAATAACTTGTTTCAACCCTCATGTCATATTTTTTTTGCTGAAAAAAGAAGAAAAAGATGTTAATCTAATTTTAGTGGGTGAAAAACTGAGAAATTGGGACCATAAGCCAAGCTATGATGAATATCCCTCACAATCAGAAGATAAGACAAAAAAATGTAGTTTCCCAAACACTTCTAATTGTGCTGAACTTCCATATCAACCCCATATTCCTCTTGAAGACACAATCTCAATTTCATCAAGCAACCAAGATCAAATGCCATGTGATCAGATGAGAAAAGTTGAAATTAAAGAAATACAAGCATCACTAAGCCTTTTTCCTAATACACCTCATGACCAGGAGTGGACCAAGGCCATATGCATTGAGGATGAATCAGAAAATCAATAAGCCATACAAAAACCAATCACAGTGAAGGAAGGACTTAATGCAATACTTTTCCTTTTTACACAAAGCAATGTCATGGAGACAAGTATTGATGATGTTTTTCAAGATACATTTGCAGCTTGTCTGCGAGCAGAAAGTGGGACTAGGCTCATTGATTTCTTCAATGGAAAGTGTATTTCCAAATGTTTCTTTGGCGTTCATTCAAATAAGAATTATCTCTGGTGCTTAAGGAAGCACATTTCAAAGCTTCAAACAGTTTAAAAAATGATGAAATGGCTTCATTGGTTGTTTCATGTAACTTGAATGCTTCATTTTCCCAATAATTACAGTAGGTCTGTGTAATAAGCTTGTTGAACAAGTATCATTTTCATCATTTTTGTCAGTTTTAGTTTTCATTTGCATTTAGTTTTAGTTGAAGGTCACAGATCAAAGAAGATTGCAGAGGTTAAAGGTTGGGAGAATCCCTAGGATAAGGCACTGAAACTACAAGAGTTCTTAAATCCTCACAGGGAGGAATCTATCCCCCATGGAGCCTATGTTATTACAAGATTGGTTTATGCCTCAGCTTTGCATAAATCCTTCATTATTCATTTTGGCAAATGAATACAATTGTTGTGGGATATTTTATTTATTTTGAGAAAAATTGAAATTATATTGGGTTATGCCCAATATCCAAGTTCAAGAACAAAAATCACTCATGGATTTATGCTACCCAATCGCACGTAGACACACAGACGGACGCTACTTAAATTCTCTACCTAAATTCTGGCAGAAAACGAATTGTGCAGAGTTATTTTACCAGTTTTGAGTCACTAACTTGAAACTTGGATTATGAACAATTGAGAAAGTATTTTTGAAAACCGGAGGACACTTTTGTTCATAACATTCCAATTAACAAAAACCTCTCCCAGGTTTTCAAAATTTGGTATGGTTTGAGATATATTAAACATAGAAGTGGCGTTACCAATTGTTTTACAGCGACGCTACCTAATTTCCTGTAGCAGTCACGGTTTTGGTATTTTCCTTGTTGGGAGGTTGCCACCTATCAAGGATGATTCGAATGGATTCTCAAGGATAAATTATATGTTAAGGGGCACTTGCAGCTAAGATTTATATCCATCAAAGGTCTCATGCATGAGGTGGAAATGTTTTATTAATGACTTCCAACAAAGTCCTGAAAATTAGCAGTTTGTTGGATTTTTGTCTCTTTGATTGTTGCCACCTATCTCCAAGGTTTAGAATCCAATGGAGGAGATGGGATTTGACCTCCTAAGGTTATGAGGATGCTATTTCCTATTTAAGGAAGGAAATATCTTTTGGAGTGGGTATTCATGAGCCAAGATAGGCTAGAGAGAGTAGGAGCAAACAATTTTTATGTGCGTGTTCAATTGTAAGCCTGTGGGAATTTTATGATTGTAATCATTAATGCTATTGGAGACTCATGAGAGCTGTGATTTCAAATTGTAACTCTTCTATTTATATTTCTTCTTATTTCAACATATTGCAGATTTGAGGATATAAGGCTGTCAATGATTTATGGATCCCTAAGCAGCAGATGATCTGTTGTATTTTTCCCATCAGTCATTGTTTATATTCAAGTATTTGTTGATTCATTTAATTGAGAGGATATTTGTTTAGTGAACATTCTACTTTATATTTTCCTTCTTCATTCTTCCACTTATCAACATATAATCTTGTTTTCTGTTGATCATCTTTTGAGCCTTCGATGAGTAGGGTGTTTGTGACT
>SNQJ01S0158177.1:1163-22095 GCA_010110895.2 Picea sitchensis
TTTGACCTTTTGGGGCTTCTAGATGACATATGAGGGTCCTCCAACTTCATAAGGCCATAACTCTCAAACCGTGAGGAGTTATGTGACGTTCTACATACCACCAGAAATACAATGACATGTACTATCCATATAGAATAGCATTATCTGAAAATATATCATAAGTCATACCGTTACCCATCAAACAAACTTAAGTCCATTACCCAAACCTAGGGTCTCCAACTTCTCATGGCCATAAATCTCTAACCGTGAGGAATTATGTGACGTTACCGGAAATGAAATGACATGAACTATCCATCTAGGATATTTTCCATGACAAAATCACTTTCCTTCATGTCATTATTCCACAATTAATCATGGGTTCTCTTACTCCACAAAGCGTCTTCCCATGAGGGCTTTCACCATAAGGGGACAACTTTGGAGTCCATCCATATTTACTTCTTATCAACAATGACAAAACAATAATGAGTCATATTTACATCAAACAATATTGGGTACATTACCCAAACATTTGTGCTATGGGTCTTTCTTCAAGGGTTGACATCAATGACAACCAACCTTAATCAACACTAATAGTCTATGTAAGTGCTCTAAGCATGAATGTAAAAGGTTTATAGAGCTAAGTGCAAGTTGTTGTAGAAGTTATAGAAGGCTTTTCACTATAAGCGCAAGGAACAAGGATATAACGAGCTGCGCAAATGTTTTGTCCTATGCAAGGAAGGGTTTTTGGTGGCTTTGTGCCTGTAACTGATTGGAGACACTAATAAAGAAGAAGAGTTGGTAGATGTAGCCCCAGGGAAGGGGGTGAACCACGTAAATTTGTGTGTTATGCTTTGTGCTTTTACTTGATGTGTTGTCCTTGCTTTTGCTAAGTGCTTTGGTATATTTAGATAGATCTATTTATGCTTTGTTATTTTTAGATGTATGTCAATGTAGATCTAATATGTATGAAGGTGCTTAGTGATGATCTACTGGATCTGGTCTGTTTTACTATTGCTAAGCAATGGAATCTCTTAGATCTAAATGAATGTTGCGATGCTCTGTGCTATTTGCGAAGTATAATAATGGTTGAATATTGATGAATGATAGATGATAAGTTCCCTGTAAGTGATATAATCATAGATCTGTGTCCCAACTTAGGTTGTAGACACTTGAGTCCTACAACCAACCCTGCCTCTACCTCAGGTGAGACTTCATCTGCTTCGCAGGTGTTTTCAAAAGGGCCAGTAGTTAGGGTTTTTTTGGTGCATTGTTGTAGCATTGAACCCTGGGTCTTCCCCTATGCCAACAAATGGTTTTGTTATCGGGACTTGAAACTGTGATTACTGGGAACTAAGGAAGAAGAAGCTTTGTGAAAAGATTCGTCCTGAAACTGTGGAAGCTCTGTGCATGGATCTATGCCTTAGTGCACTGTATTTCGCTTGATCTGAAAAGCTCTGTGCTAAAGAAAGAAGGCCAGATCTGAAGAAAAGAAAAAACATCAGAATTCTTTGTGCTCTAAGAAAAGTAAAAGTGGAAGTTTCTGAAGAAAAGAAGGCTAGATCTGCAGAAAAGAGGTAAGATCTGTAAGCTCTATGCTCTAATAAAGGTAAGAATAATTAAAAAAAAAATTTAGATCTGGAAGCTTTGTGCTCTGCAAAAGTAAAATAAGTGAAATTTTTTGTTTCTAGAGTATGGATCTAGGTATGTTTGATAGATTCTGTCCTAGCTTAAAAACTAGGGCTCTGATAGATGAAAGAAAGCTTGATATGAATAGATATGATAAGTACAGTGATAGATATGCTATACCTATGCATAGAAATAATGTTTGGACTAACAAATGGATGCAGGATCCTAGAAATAATTTTTTGCAAGCTAGCTACCATGATCCTAGTGTGCAGCGCATAAGAGGTTGGGGATCATTTAAAAGGATGAGAGTATTAACCCTATGTTACAGTTGCAGAAGACCGAGACATCTTGCTAAAGAATTCCCTGGTGGAAGATCTAGTTTCCTATGTTGCAATGCTTTGGACCATGAAGTGTTGGATTGCCCCAGAATGATTGCTAAGCTTGAAATAATGAATTTGAATGAAGAAAACCCTAAGGCAAATACATAAATAGTATAACCCCATAAGGAATCAGAGAAGGTATTACTACATATGAAAGACACCTTGAATGATCATCGACATATTAGATTATCAGAGGTATTTAAAGAAAAAAAATGCATCGAAGTAAGAATAGGGGACTTCGACATTGACTGCGTTCTTGATGACGAAACACCAGTGAACATTATGCCAGAGAGAACTTGGGAAGCTATAGGAAGGTCTGCTATGATCCCTTCATTATGAAGAATAGGGATATTCATAGGATGGTGAACCTATGTGGAAGGCTCACTCAAATATCTATGAATGCTAATGGAACTTTGACATAGGAAGATTTTTAGATTATCAAGTTTATTGAGGACAACACCCCATTTACTATGTTACTTGGAAAACCTTGGATTGAGAGAGATAAATCCAGAAAGAAGGAAGAAGAAAAGGTTTTAGAACAACAGAGACAAGATTTAACAGATTTCATGACCAGAAGGATCATGCAGTTGATTGAAGAACATGAGAACAAATCGAAGCTATTTGACACCCGGAGCCCAGATGTCAAAGTTGTAAGAGAACTAGAGGAATCAGAGAAGATTACAGTATCTGTCTCAAATATATAAGAAGTATTACCCCTGATTCTTAGGAGAGAATCTCAACAGCATGAAGTGACTATGTCCAAGGAAAATAAGAATTAGAATGGAAAGAGAATAACCGAGACGAAGCTCACTGGAAAGAAGGCTAGGAAGCTAAGTAAAAAGAGAGATAAGATCGACATGCTACAGAATATTCTAGAGGGAACCTCGCAGAACAAAAAACTTGCAAAAATTGAACTTCGCTGAGATATCAGACCAGTGACATAGGCCACTTCGCCGAGGCGAAGCAATATAGTTGTTGGAAGCCGATATAACCGTTCGACTACCGCTCCAAACGGGTTGAAAAGCATTGATGGTTTTCCACTAGACCGTCAAACCACGCCATAAAGGAAATAACACGAGTTAATGACACCTCATACCCATTGCAAAGAAAACCGTTTCCAAGATCGCCTATTTATCTCATCACACCATGAACAAAGAACACTTTTTCCAACTAAGAATTTGAAGCCCACAGACTAGCAAGTGTATACAATGATCATCATGCCCTTGTTGTTCATTCTTGTGAAGTGTCTAAGATCATTGTGACCCCAATCTTATTGACCCCAAGCTTGTATGTCAGACGAGCTCAGTGCCGTAGAGAAAGTAGTCAAAGAAGTTTGTATTGACTTAATGACTGACAAAGTCATGTCATAAAGAAGGATGTCTGCAGGTGTGCAAGCATCATCAACAGGAGGAGCTCAAGCTTCTCCCTCAATTGCTCATGGAGCAGGAACTTCCAGAACTATGATAGAGACAAGAACAAAGCACAGAGACAACATTGCAAATGCCAAGCTTATTATGTGCATTTTGTCGACTTACCTACCACCTCTCAGCGATGCCATCAATCGTGACAGTATCCCTCGAGACTTTGAGTATACTTTGATCATCACGTACCTTCCGAAAGGGGTGCACGCAGTTCATGTTGACCAAGATAAGCTCCCATAATAGAATTTTAGTGACTTCAACCTTGGCAACCAGAAGGATTACAACATGCTCGCCTCGCACAAGTATCTAACTAGGACTAAAGGAGAGAATTCCAAGATCATCTCGCAGTCATGGACCCAGAAACTCAAACAATCCACATTGCTCAATGTGATGAAGATCCCGCACTTTGAATGACATCAGGAGATGAATTCATGTGTAAATTTACTGCTGTCCTGCTACCACGATGGATACCTATGGTTGAACCGACGCATCACTATGGATCCGACCTTGATCAATCGGATCACAGGGATTAGCATGCAGGGCCCTGACCCACAGGGGTTCTACCCCGGAAAGACCTCAGACTGAGCATTAGCACAGAGAATTAAAGAAACTTATGGCAATGTCGAGAAGGGAACACAAGGCTACAAGGTATCCTCTATCCCGAGTGGCACAATGCACCTTTCTTGTCAGCTGATCGTGGGAAAGCTAGTTCATAAGAATAGACCAAGTCAAGTGACTGGATTCGTGGTCAACCTCGCAGGGAAGTGCACAGAGGGACTACAGATGAACTAGGCATAGTACCTTGTCAATCAACTAGAGATTGATTGTAGAGAAGCCCAAGACCAAGGGTATGAGTTCCACTTTAGTTGGCTTCACATATTGATCACTTTCATCTCCTGGGAGCTACCAGAAGGTGCCACTTTCCCAGATATCGAACCCTTCGAACCATTGGCCACGAAGTTTTGTACGTTGTGGTAATCCAGTGACATGAACAAGCAGTGGCAGTCCAATGTCGTCTTCCATGCTTATTACAACTAGTTGAAGATCACAATCTAGTCTACACTACACATCACCCCGAACACACTTTACAGGTTTAGACCCTTAATGAAATTCAACACAAACCGCCACTTCACCTATATTATAGCATGCACTGATGAGCATAAAAAACAGCTCCAATCATATTACAAGTTGACAAAATATGACTTGGAGGAGATTACCAAGGAATGGTCGGTGGACCTCCTTGTTCCAGCGAACCCCGCAAAGATGTCCAATGTGGATAGCCTTGAAACTATGCCGGACACACCTAGACCAAGCAAGCCAAAGAAAGATGATGAAGTGGATGATGTCCATAGCACATCGGTGAAGACCACTTAAATCTCACCTAAGTAGGGAGATGATGGTGGAGAGCTAGGTGGCACAGAAGTCAAGCAAAACAAAGGCGAAGTTATTCCGCCTAGAGAGGAGGAGGATCCATCCAAGAAAAGGACGGTTACCCCACCAAAGCCTTCATCCCGGAAGAAATCTAAAGCCACCAGGACTACGTTTAAGACTACTCTCACCCCATATGACTTTGACTTCTTAGTCCCTACGTTGAATGATGCTTCATTGGAGATCACAGAAAAGAAAGAAGAAAAGTAGGAGGAGGTATTTAGTTGAATCAAGGGTGAACTTCAAGAGGTGCAGCAGGCACTACAATCCATCCAGGCAGTTTCTATTGCACCCTCGACAAGTGGAACAGAAGAACCAGAAGATGAGCCAGCCCAATTGCACCAGATCATCGATAAAGTTGAAGCTCGCCTTCGAAAATATCAGGAAGAGACAACGCAAGCCACCCAAGCTTTGGCACAGTCATAGGAAGATCTGCTAGAACAACATAGTAATGCAGAACGAGAAAAAATAGCTCTTCAAGCAAAGTGGGAGGAAGATAACGAAGCACTACAACAAGACAAGGAACAGTTACTTGTAGAGAAACTCGATGTATAGGAATGGGTTCATAGATAACTTTGCTCTGTGACATTCATCGAAGTCCAGACAGAAGAATGGGTTCCACAGCAGGTGGCACAACTGGAAGGAGTGATCCAACAGTGCATCGCAGACCTGGAACTTCGCACTGTGACCGAGACTTCTCAATAAATAAAAGATATAAGAGAGGCAACTGCCAGCAGCGTTGTTAAACAATTAAAATCCTTTTCCTTGGAATACAAGTAGTTGAGCTCTAGAAGCGCTCAGACGTATGAAAACCTCATGAAAAATCCAGAGTTACAGGCGTTAGAGTCACAGCTCCAACACGCAAAGCAGCAGACAGACACATTACAAGCGCAGTTGAAGACCTTGTCACCAGTCAAGAGAATGAAGAGGTTTCCATAGAAACGCATGACCTAGAAGAAGGTACACATGCTTCAGAGTAAAGTAATGGAAGTCTCTCAACGACTTCAACCAGTGCAAGAAAAAGCATGCCAACTGTTCACCGAAGTTGAAAACTAAGGAGTAGAACTTGAAAAGGTTGTGAGTACAATAGAACAATGCCTAGAGGGACCAGTCAATGATGAACCCATCCAGGAATTCACTGAGAAAGAGGCAATCACACTACAATAATTCGAAGCAGCTCGAGCCAAGCTCGAGGCATTTGAGGCGGAATTTCTCAGACCATAGTGATTCGGGACACGTCATAGGTGAGTGTTGGGGGTATGTTGGCCCTTGACCAAGTTTTGAAGTTACTTGGTCATATTTGACCATTTGTGGGACTTCGAAAACCTGTCGAAGATGGAGCACTAGATGAAGTAGAGATCATGGGATCTCGGCCCACTTTTGGACCCCCTTTTTGGGTTTGGGACAATGTAATGGGAAAGGGATGTCGGCCTATGGGTTTACCCACGTTTAGGCCCACTTTTTTTTTTATCTATAAATAAACATCTAGGCATCTAGTAGAGGATGATTGTATCTATGTGATGTAAGCTAAGTGCTAATAGTTTATGTAAGTTCTCTGTGCATGACTGTAAAAGGTTTACAGAGCTAAGTGTAGGTTGTTGTAGAAGTTATAGAAGGCTTTGCGCTGTAAGTGCAAGGAAGAAGGATCTAGCGATTTGCGCAGATATTCTATCCTATGCAAGGAAGGGTTTTTGGTGGCTTTGTGCCTGTAACTGATTGGAGATGCTAATAAAGAAGAAGAGTTGGTGGATGTAGCCCTAGGGAAGGGGGTGAACCATGTATATCTGTTTGTTTTTCTTTGTGCTTTGACTTGATGTGTTGTCCCTGCTTTTCCTAAGTGCTTTGATATATTTAGATATATCTATTTATGCTTTGTGCCTCTTAGATGTATGTGAATGTAGATCTGATATGTATGAAGGTGCTTAGTGTTGATCTACTGGATCTAATCTGTTTTACTGTTGTTAAGCACTGAAATCCCTTAGATATAAATGAATGTTGCAATGCTCTGTGCTATTTGCAAAGTATAATAATGGTTGAATATTGATGAATAATCAATGTTAAGTGCCTTGTAAGAGATATACTCACGGATCTGTGTCCCATCTTAGGTTGCAAACACTTGAGTCCTACAACCACCCCTGTCTCTACCTCAAGTGACACTTCATCTTCTTCGTAGGTGTTGCCGAAAGTGTCGGTAGTTAGGGTTTTGTTGGTGTGTTGTTGTAGCATTGAACCCTGGGTATGCCCCTGTGCTAACAATACCCATTCTGTAATGTTGTTTTTGTGTGTCCCCCACCATCTTGCTGGTGTGGCTTTCAAGGCCTCATCCATTGCCAACAATATTTGTTGCATTGGTACACTTTCTTCAAAGTTCGACAAGAAGGTTTCTAAAGGATTCAGACCATCAAAGGTGGGTATGTTACTTACTATTGTGTCGATCCAACGAACTTCTCTAGTTAATATAACACATATCCTTGTAGATACTTCATATATTTTGTTTTTCCAGATCTCTAGTTTTTCATTTGAATCCGATGAACATGCACTATCACTTCGCCAGCTCAAATTCTCATCCACCGTAGGAGTAATGTAATCCTGTTGTTTGGCTGCTAATTTGTATATGTTTTCGAGTTCATATGCACAATCTTCTTCTCTGATGGGATCTGTGTATCGCTGACCTTCATCGGGATATAAAGGTGCAATGACCCTAAGGCCATATCCTTCAAATGTCATTTTTCTTTTCTTTAAATCAACCACAGTGGAATTATTGAAATCCCAAACAATTCCTAACAATGCAGGGTAAAGATAGCTATCATCAACTATCTCAATCACTTCAAGGTCTGCAAATGTCCTTACTTCACCAATGTCCACAGGGACATGTTCCAATCTTCCAAATTGGCTTAATGTTGCTGATTAGCTATCCTAAGCCTGATAGGGGAATATATCAACTTAGGTTTTCCCATCAGTGCCCAGGTATGCTTTGTCATGACATTGAACTCCAACCCTAAGTCGAGGACCACATAGTCTATATCATACTCTCCATTCTGAGAATTCAGGTGTAGTTCCTTATTTTTCTTTCTCTTCTTGGATAGTTAATGTACTTCTTTATTCAGTGAAGGGTCTACCGTTTCTATCTCATACTATCTGACCAAATTTTGTAGTTCTTCTATAGATTTCTCATCTTTGATTAGCTCTATAAAGATGAGAAAGCTATAGAAGAATAACCTTGGTCTCCCCTGAATTATCTTCTTGCCTCCTCGAACATTTGTTTTTATTTCTTTTCATCGAAAGTTTGTGTCTTCTCTCCAGCTTTCCTGACTCTTGATTCTTCTGTAGTCTTTCCTTGGGTCATTCTGTCTTCTCCTATAACAATGCCTCTTCTAGTGATAATGACGACTCTGGGATCTTCTCCATGAGGTTATGCTTTAATTCGTTGTATTTGCGGGTTTTGCTGAGGTCCTCGTCTCTCCTGAAGTTTAGCCAAAAATGTTGGGCATTCCTCGATAACATGCTCAAAGGAGTTGCAATAGCTGCAGGTGGTACATGGGTTCTGACAGTCCCTTGCCAAGTGTCTTGGCTATGCACAGTTATAACAGATTATGTGTCCTCGACCTTGACCCATCCCTTCTCCTCTTCCTCTTTCTCGGAATCCACCACGAGGGTTGAAGTTTCCTCTCCCAGGGGAGTTATACTATGCAATGCTTCCTTCTTGTTGTAATTCTCCTTGAATTTTGTATATATCCCTTGACCTTTCGTGCATGAGGTCATAAGCCCTACAATCCCTATCATCATGCCCTACCGAGTTACAGAATGTGCAATACAAATTTGTGGGTGTCTGAACATATTTTTTAATGTAATAGCACTCACCAGGGTGATGTCTATTTCTACATACCTCACACTAGGGTAGGGCAACTTGCTTCAAGGGGCTCGGACCTCCGAAGGCCAAGTATTCATGTAATAGGGGACAATGTTTCTTGTCATGGCCTTCTGATTTTCATCTGACACACCATATGTTTTCTCTTTTGTCTTTTCCCTTGTCTTTCTTCATATCTTTGACTTGCAGAGAAAAACTAGTTAGTTGACTCAAGATTTCACTCATACCTGAGCTGGATTCTCCCATAGGGGTTGATTCTAGCTTCATAGAGATCTCCAGCGCCTCATCTTGTGAAGCAATATTCTGTTGCATTAGAGGAACTCTAATGTGTGGCAAGAGGGCAACAATGAACCATTCCTTGTTCTGCTCATCTGGGATCTATAAACTCAAGTGGCTCGTCAAGGTTTTAAACCTCTGATCGAACTCTTATACTGGTTCAACTATTTTCTGCTTGATTTATTTTAGTTTTGTAATGCACTGTGATTCTGACTTAGGTTTCTTGAATTCAAAAATTAACAAAGTCTTAATGGCATTCAGTCGTTTATGTGAAGCTCCTTGGACAAATTTCATGTACTGGCTCAGTGCACAATCTCTTAGGGTAGTACTAAACTGAGCTCATTTGACAGCTTCGTTGGTGATATTCTTAATACTCCACACGTCTTCACAGAGAAACCAGTGTTGTTCAGGGTCTTCAGATACATCTCCTCTAAAGTTGGGTAACCTCATCTCATCTACCATAGATATTCCTAGGTTTCCTGACTGAGTATGTGTTGGGATACTAGTGAAAGTGCTTTGAATGCTCAGGTGACTCTGATTACTCTGATTTATTAATGTTGTTGAATCAAGAAGAGGAGTAATAGTACTTACTTCAACAGTTTGTGCAGTTCCTAAAGTTTTTGGCTCTTCCCTACGAGGTTCCTCAACTTTTCCTTCCTCTACCCTAGCTGGTTCTGAAAGTTATTCATCCATTAGATCTGCCTCTTCTCCACTGTAGAAACCCTCATCCATGTAGTTATTCTTAAATAGGTTTGCAAGAGGAACTTCTCTGAACACTCTCCCACTACACATATGTCTAGCCTCTATGTCGTTGTCGCTATATGAGTTCTTGAACATTATCTCTTGAATCCAGTAGACTACTGTATCTTCAAGATGTTCTTCTCATGCAATAGCATCTTGATCTTCAGCTTTAGAAAGTGTAAAAAATTTCCTCCGGGTCCCTTGAATAAATATCTCTCTGCTTGGCTATACGATTCTACTCTATCAACAACAAAATCAGTGATATACCCTCCAATGGTACTATCAAACCAGTGATCTACTACTCTTAACATGGCGTTGTCAACTCTCTTGACCTTCTTGATCAGTGCCGGTGTCCAAACTACAGGAGGTCTAGATCTGATCTCAAACTGGGTATCTTCTCACATAGCTAACCACTCATATATCTCCTGATGTATCCCTCCAAAGAAAATATTGTGTATATCAATGAAGATATATCTTCCTAACCAATCCTATGTATTAAGATTAGGGTTCTTTTTCTGGGCTTCAGCAAAGTCCTTTTCTTGATCTTCTATCCACTTTTGAATCTCTGTCTTTGATGGAAACCACCTTGACATTCCCTCAAGAAGATTCCCGTCTCAACAACGAAACCATTTGTTGGAACAGGGGCAGACCCAGGGTTCATCTCCAAGAGCGCACCAACAAGCCCTAACAACTGGCCCTTTCAGAAACACCTGCAAGGCAGATGCATTCTCACTTGAATTAGCTATGGGGGGGTTGCAGGACAAAGATGTCTACAACCAAAATGAATACCAAGTGGATCTAATGCAAGAAAAATACAACAATTATATATTACTTACTAGTTCATATCTACTCCACACAACTATCTATCATATCTAACACAGTAATGCAATAATAGTGTATCAAATGGCAAAGAACAGAGCAACAATCACACACAACACAAAATATATGTGGTTCACCCTCTCTCTAGGGCTACACCCATTGAACTATGCTTTATAATATATTAAGATGAAGCATACAGTTATTGTTTGTGCTCTTCGCTAGTAGATCTTCTCTCTTCTCCTCTTTGTCTCTCCCCTTCCTGGGCACCCAACTGCAGGATTGATCTCCACACCCAACTAAAAAGCTTACAATACCCAAAGGCTCTTACACTTAGCACTTCTCTCTCACACAAAAATAATCGCTCACACCAATAAAAAAACTAGAACGAACCCTCTTACCTCATCTAGGTTCTTATTTATACATTACAATCACTCACCGACAACCTTAGGCTGAAAACTAGGTGTCAAAACCGTAGATACCAATACCCTAGGTGTCTAAAACCCTGGGTCAAATTAACCCACATTTTTAGGGCTTCACCAACTTGTATTTCCTTCCTTCTCGCATCGTGCTCCAAAGCATCCAATGGTGGATTTTTCTGCTTGCTGAGTTGTCCACGATCCATCTTCCTTGCTGATCTGTCATCCTCGATATCCTCATCCAACGCCTTTCTTTCTCTTACTTCGCTCTTTCTTTTCTTCTCTTTTGCGTGCTTCGACCTAGTAACAGTCACCGTGTCTTCCGCATAGTTTTGATTTTTTCTTTTCTTCCTTGATCTTAGCTTGCTTCCATAACCAAGGGCCAACACCCTACGACATCAATCCTTTCAAAGATGAGGTATTTTGTGATATCTCCCCTTGAATTTTGTGATGTTCTTTTAGGAAAACCATATTTGTGGAAGCATCATGCGGTGTATGATTCTAGACCCCATAATGTTATTATTACTTTGGGTATACAATTGTACATGATACCAGAAGTAGCGCCGCCTACTGCTATTTCTTTAATCTCTGATAAGAAATGTTGTAAGGTCATTTCACAGACCGAGAAGCTCGTCTTCTTTGTTATCCATTCTCACAGTAAGAAGAAGGTTTCTACCACATCCGTGGCCTCTACACATAGCCTCTCTTTGCAGCATAAGCAAGTGAATGGGATCGTGGAAGAGTACAGAGACATCTTCTCCTCACCCATCGGGGTATCGATGCACTACATATTCAAGCATCCAATTGATCTAAAACCCGATGCACCTCTACCTAATGGACCAGTCTATCATCGGTCACTGATGGAAAATGACGAAATCAAGCATTATATCTAAGAGCTTATTCAAAAGGGGCACACCAGACCTAATTTCTCTCCTTGTAGAAGCCATATTGTGCTGGTGCAAAAGAAGGATGGGACCTGGTGACTCTGCATTGATTATCGAGCATTAAAAAAAATCACAATCAGAAACCGGTACCCAATTCCCAAGATTGATGACCTTATTGACCAAATCAAGGGGGCAAAGTTCTTTAGCAAGATTGACCTAAAGTATGGCTACCATGAGGTTCCCATCGAACCAACTGATGTATGGAAGACAACTTTCAAGTCTAAAGAATGTCTCTTCAAATGGTTGGTCATGCCCTTTGGCTTAACAAATGAACCAACCACTTTCGTGAGTTAATGGATGATGTATTGAGACCCTTCACCAACTCTTTTGTGGTGGTATATTTGGATGAAATCCTCATCTTCAACAAAACTTGGGAGGAGAACATGTGGCATATTCAATAGGTTTTGAGCACTTTGTGATAGCACAAGCTATATTCCAACTTGGAAAAAAATTTCTTTGGCATGAACAAGATCCAATACTTGGTCTATAGTGTTGATGAACATGGGGTACATGTTGATCCTACTAATATCCAAGTCATCCATGACTGACTAGCCTCGACCACACTAACAGAGACTCGAAGCTTCTTAGGAATAACCAACTTCTACCGACGGTTCGTGTTGGGATTCTCCCACATTGCATGGGCCCTAAGACACATGACCAAGGGCGGTGGCAGGGAAAATTTTGTGGGGAAGGAACAACAACGAGAATTTGAGGATCTGAAGCATCGCTTGTGCTCAAATCCAGTACTCTCCTTGCACGATATGAAAAAACCATTCAATATTGACACTGATGCATCTGACTATGTTGTAAGTGTAGTTCTCACTCATCACGATCATATAGTGGCATAACACAGTGAAACACTCTCAGATACTATTCGAAAATACCCCATCTATGACAAAGAAATGTATTTCATTGTACAATCCTATCGTTAATAGAAATATTATATTCTGGGAAAGGAGACGATCGTCCACACTGATCACAAGCCTCTGCAGTTCATACAGACATAAGGTAAGTTGCAGAATAATTGCCATCAGAAGTGGTCCACTTACCTGCATTAGTTACATATCAACATCAAGTATAAGACAGGGAGCACAAATCGTGTCGTTGACTGCCTCTGTCGACCTGTCGTGGCTACACTCACCACTGTGCTCCATTCCCATGGACATGAGGCATCTGATTGGCCCCAACTTTACCAGCAAGATTTGGACTTCACCACCACCTATCAGGTCTTGGGTACAAGCGCAACTATCACCGATTTTCACATTCAAGACAGAATGTTATGCCATCTAGGTCATATCTGTGTTCTTGCAAGCGAGCATGCAAATATGATTTGGGAAGCCCACTACAATCGGATGGCAAGTCATTTTGGCATGGAAACAGCTGTGGCCATTCTCCATAAACTTTTTTATTGGCCAAAACTTCAATAAGACATCAACAAGTATATCAGAACTTGCACTGCCTGTGCCATTTCCAAGCCAACCATCAATAAGAAAGGATTATACACACCTTTTCCTACCCCCGAGAAGCCTTGGGAATCCATTTCGATGGATTACATGTTTGACATTCTGTCCATCAAGCACGACAATGATTGTGTATTTTTGGTCGTTGATCGGTTTTCAAAGATGGTCATCCTCACAACCTGCAAAAAAGAACATCGGAGTGAAATATACTACCAATATATTCTTCGAACGAGTGTGGGTCCACTTTGGGGTACCACAAACCATCATCTTCGACAAAGACAACAGGTTCCTCAACACATTCTAGTCGAGTCTCTGGTCACTGTTGGACACCAAGCTCACTAAATCCACTACTTTCCACCCCCAAACAGACAACCAAACATAGGTCATCAATCAGATGATTTTCACATCATGCGCATGTAAAAATTTAAGCATCCACGTACATGGGATGAGAGTCTCCCCTATGTTAAAAAAAATTACAACATGGCTCTCCATAGATCCACTGACCATATCCCATTTCAGGTGGGACTGGGATTCCAGCCCTTGGGTCCCATTGATGTTGCACTACCTCTTGCAACCACACAAACAGATTCTTCCCATGTTCAGTCTGAGACTGACACAACAACTCGATACATTGAGCGGATTCAACACATCCACCAATAGGTCCATGATATTTTGCAGAAATCCAATGCTAAGTACAAGCAATGCCATGATCAACACAGGGTACCGCACCAGTTTTAGGTTGGAGACAAGGTCTGGTTACATTAACAGAAGGAGCATCTTATAGGGTCCCATCGAAAGCTCCGCTCACTTCTCTATGGGCCTTAAACCATAACCAAGGCTGTGGGTAGCAATGATTTTGAGCTCAACACTCTACCCTTCCTTGGCTTTCACCCAGTGTTCAATGTGGACCTCCTTCGACCATATTTTTAACCATTATTGGACACCTTAGAGATCGCAGAATAGTTGACACTAATAGAGCTCAACCATGACTGCATGGAACATGCATCCACTGATCAGATAGTAGACACACAGGTCAAGTGCACTCGCCAACATAGGATCCAACTTTATCGGGTTGCCAAGGCAGGGAAACTCCTACATCAAGGAAAGTGGCTCACCCAAGGCCAAATTCAGTATAAGTTTCCTCACCTGAATGGGGAAATCAATGCAATTGAGACCATTTCTTCCTAAGGGGGGAGGAATGATCCAGGTGGATATTGGTGGCCACCCACCTATTCCAACTGGCTACTCTTGACAGTTTTTAGTTCATCACGTTCTTTTGTACTTCTTTGTAATTGTAAGTTCTACACTTATGGGGCTATCTGAAGCCCTACTTATCTCTTCCAGGCGGATACTAGTTGCCTCCCACCTTATCCAACTGGCTTGTTTTGTATGTTTTCATTTCAACACATCTTGTTGTAGTTGAAGGGCCGTTTTGGGGCTCTAAACAGTGTTTTTTTGGATCACCACAGTCAAACTATAGATAGAGTTAGATTTTGATAGTGTAATGTGTATTTCTCTGAAATACCTTTCCAACATGCTATCACACGCCTAACACGAAGGTCGTATGCAAAAGTTACAACCCCGGGAAGTTGAGGTGCCAACTTACCCATAGGGGCCCACATAAATTTTGGTGTTTCTTCTCCTAGGGTTAGGTTTTTGGATGTCTAGGGTTTTGGCATTCATGCGTAACATTAAAAAGGCCTCTGTAGCCTCATTGTAATCATTCTTCTTAGACAGATGCACATAGCAGCCACATCTCTTCTTAGAGATAACTACCACCATTCGAGCAAGTGTTTCAATTCTGTAGTTTTACAGTTTCAACCTATTTCATTTATTCAATAAAATATATTATTCACTGGATATCTGTGTTGTTCTTCGTATCTCTTTGTTTATTATATTCAATCTATTAATCAGTTCATTCCACTCCTAAATCTGAATCAGTGAATATAATCCAATTGTGTAGTGTGTAGGGTTGTTATTCCTTTAGGCCCATTTCAGACAATGTTTCTGAACACGAACATTGTGGTATTCTTGCCAGCTAATTTTTCTTGGACTTGGGAGTATAAATCACTATATAACTAGTTTAGCTATAGCTAAAACACATGATAATGGTTTGGATTGTTTATATTGAAAAATGACATATAATATATGAGCAAAGAGATAAACAAAAGTATCGATAGATGGGGAGATAAAAAGGATCATTTACAGCATAAGGCACATACTATTGCACTTGTTTCATTAGTATTCCTGTCTTTAAGATACTACTCATATTGGTTGTTATTTTTATGACAAGAGTTGACTAGTGCACCAACAAATCCAACTAGGTAAGTTGCATTATATGTAATTAGATTGGCTATATTAGTGTCTAGTATGAGATGATGGTTTGTGAAAACCTATGTAATTTTCTCTATTATAGTATTCATGTTGAGAATAATACAATATGTAGCATTGCCTTATTCAAATGAGCTTGTATGGTGAAATCCAAAGTTCCTAATGTGGACACTCATGCCAAATGTGAAGAAGACGATGGACTATGATATTGGCGAAATCCAAAGTTCCTAATGTGGGCACTCATGTCAAGTGTGAAGAACACGATGGACTATGATATTGGCGAAATCCAAAGTTCCTAATGTGGACACTCATGCCAAGTGTGAAGAACATGATGGACTATGCTATTGGATTGTTTCTCATATTTATTTTTATGGTTAAATATCTACATTTATATCAATAAGATCAGTATAGGAAAAATTTGTTTTGGTTTGAAAATTTACATATTTATACAACACTAATAAATCACCCTCAAATAGATTTCCTGGCCTATGAGTGCAAAGTTGCACAATTGAGAATGGTGTCTCTATGAATTGTAAGTTGAAACATAAACATTTTTTTTTGTGTTAAAAAAATGCACGAAATATTTTTGGCTTGTAAGAGAAATAACAACACTTAGCACGTAGGGTGTGCACTTTTGTGTGAAGTGAAGGTGTGCATTTGGTGTATGGAAAATGCACTCTGTTACCCACCTATCGTCCACCCTCCCAAGGGTGAATGTATGCATTTTTTTGTACAATGTAAATGATGCTATTATGTTGGACACAAGGATAATTCATTTTTGTGCATTTGTGTGTACAACATAGATACACACATTCACCTCACTCTCACCTCACCCATTCTCTTTCTCAAGGCATCAAGGTGTGCATTTGGTACTACACATGAGTATTATTCTTGGTATTCATTTGTGTGTTCAACTCAAATGGACACTTTTATTCCTCCCACCCACCCTCTCGGGGGTGAAGCATACAAATGTACACCTTCCTTGCTCCCTCCCCCATCCTTTCGGGTGTAAAGGTGTGCAACTCATGATCTGGTTCGACATGGGGATGATCACACTTAGAGAAGTGAGGTGCATTCTATAGCTTAGTATTGAAGAGATTGTAAAGTTGGTCCCATTGTAACATCTATCCCATAATCCTCATTACATATGTCAACCCAACATAATATTTTAAATAAACAATTAAAAATAAAGTGGTAATAAATTTAATGTCAACTAAATAATAATCTTTCACAAATATTTGTATTTATAAAAAATAACAGACACATAATTGTATCTTATTTTTTTTTTATCCCTCTTGTTGCTTAATAGATTTGAAATTAAAATGGATCTCCACATGACCTTTATCCTCTACTAACCACTCTTTTGAGAATAAGATGTACATCCACCCACATTTATAACAATGCAAATCCACTACCCACCCTAATGGTATATATTTATAATAATATATATAAATGTGAAAAGAATATACACCTTCACCCATTAACATCCATACCAAATCATCAYTGTTATTGAGATTTGGTACAACAATCAAATTTGAACCCATCTCTATGTGTTAACTAAAAATTACCCTTCTAAAACAAATTAAAATCTTTTCGATATCTTGCTCATTTAAAAACTCAACATGTCACTTTTGTATGGTATGGGTTTAGACCCATACAAAAGTGTTAATTAAAAATTAACACTCCAACAAAATCAAAAATCTTAATTCTACCTGTGAATTAGGAAGCGAAGAATAGCTGGTAATGTTTTAAAATAAAGGTGATTGTTTTTTCTCTGGCCACCATAATTTATCAATAAACAAATGCACCAGACCAACGACTAGCCTGTTATGATATGTTTTGCACCAGAGAATCGAGATCTAATTCGTTGCTTATTGTTTGTGGTTAATGAGTGATTATGTCACCACCAGGTCCGCCACAAAACTTCGCAGTCCAGGAAGGTGATTCGTGAAATAAATTGTATCAATGGTTATAACTTATCGATTATCTAATCACAAAAAAAACCATTCTTCCTGTAACATGATTCATAATTTCATACCCTAGATTCAAATTACCATTACTTCTGGCTGCTCACACTGTCACCTTTCACCTTCCAAAGTCTTGAGCCCCGTGCACTGTGTGCATGAGTTCCCTATTCCTGAATCCTAAACTCATGAGCCAGTTCCCATCAATCTTGAAAGTAATTTTTTACAGTCCAATTGATGACTCTACGAATAGAATATGTCTGCTGCACACATTTTCAAGTTAATATAAAGTAATTTTTAGCTGGTGGCTTAAAAGAATCCTTAAGAAACCCTTCTCTTGTTTATTAATCATACTAGCTTGACTAATCTAGGTTTTGATTATTATTTTGTCTTTTTTAAATATTTAAATTTGGGGAATATAGTATCAAGGTGATACACATTCATTATTAAGAGATGTTGATGTATTAGTATGATTAATAAAATTAAAGTTGGTTTAATTAAAAAAATCAACAACAATACAAAATAAAATGAAATAATAAATAAAGGTGGCTAGTTAAAAAAATAATAAATAAAATTACACTTAAAAATTTAAATTCCTAGTGCTTGATAAATTTTAATTTAACATGGATCTACTATAGTAATAGTAATAAAGGTCAAATTTATTATATCTATATGCATCCAGAATCATGGTTCTGAATTTCTAATATTCTCAAAAAAACACACCTTGTTAAAAAGTAATATTTTTGTGTTAAAACACTAATCATAAGTTAGTTTGTTAGTTAAGTTAACCTAACTGTTATTCAGTTACATAACAGTTATGGTCTTTTGTATTATATATGTACATCTCTGTACATGATTATTTACAGAAGCGTTGATGAATAGAGTATGCCTTTTCTGCCTTTGTTTATTTATCTCTGTTCATCATGGTTTCCTAACTGCTTCATTTATTTACATTATGTTTTTGCTATTTTCTTTATTATGAATCTAACAGTGGTATCAGAGCGGGTCTGGACTTCACTCCATCACTGGAGAGCCCAGGATTCAAGAATATGGAAGTCGCTCCTTTAAGAAACTGTCACGGTATAGCAGAGGAAGAGATCGCCGCTGTTTGCTGTGAGAGAGTGTTGTTTTCCGTTAGAAAGCTGTGTGTGTTGTTTTCCGTTAGAAAGCTGTGTCTGCAAGGAACGTCGCATGCCGAGGAAGGTTCCCATGAGCTGAAGGCAGACAACGGTCTATTGTGCCACCCGAGGAGAAGGCGTGAAGGTTTGGTGGAAGAGAGCCGTTCGTTATATTGACTGAATGACCTTGGAGTCACTAAGAAATTTCAGCAAACGATTTTGAAACTGATGTTACATAAAGTCAGTGATAAAGAGATGAAGCCGGTAAATTCCTGAATTGAAAAATCGTTTGGAATTCCGTACAGGCGAAGTATGTGGGTTTCACGCGCTGAGGAAAATGCGCAGAGAGAGCCAAAGTCGATTGCTTGTTGAATTTTGCAAGGCATGTTATGGAGCCGACAACTGGAGATTGTCACCAAGAAAAGCCAGCCACGTGATGCTGAAACTTGGAACGATTTGGTAAAATTTCCATTCATTTTTTTCTTTCTTTTAGAACTTCTGTGAAAATTGGTTGCGCGTTATTTATGCAAAGATATCCTCGTTGGTGAGATTCAAACCGGATGAAGACTGAAGCCGTTTTGCAATGATTTTCAATCATTGAAAGTGTGCAGCGATGATTTTTAATATCTTAAAAGTTCTAAAGTTGGAAGTGTAAGTTGTTTTCGATTGTGAATTCCCTCCTATTATGTGAAGGATCTCCTTGGGTATACATCATATTGAAAGATGCATTGGTGTGAAGCATAATCAAGTATTTGAAACTATTGATTTAGTAGTTTTTCAGGTTGGCAATATAACTCTCATAGTGGAGAAAGTGGAGAGAAACTAGACAAAACCAGTTTGTTGTTACGTGGCTAACAACAACAACTCATATTCCATCTAAAAAATGAAGATATGTTAATGGAGGGTTAACTTTATGAAAGATTTTTTAAGGTTTTTTATTTGGGAGTGATGAGTGATCATTAAGTTATAAAAAATTATTTCAAGGAAAACTTGAAGAGTTATAAGGTGTAGGAAGATTTTGATGTGTATTTAAGGAGTTATAAGAATGTTTGCAAATACAAAATTGTTTGTAATTGGAGTTATAAGGGTTTGTTATTTATTTGAAAGACTATTTGTAAAGGTGTTATAAGAAGTTTTTGGAAGTTATAAGGAGTCCTCTTTGACCCACCCGAAATTGAATAAGGGGGTCTATCTTAGGATCTTTGTGTGAGTTATTGGTTATCCTGTAGATTTTTGGCAGCATTCATCGTACGATTGCTCTTCACATGCACAACAGGATACAAAATTCAATTTTGTGACATCAACATACAAGCATCTCTCTTCCATATTCTTCATAATGGAAAGAATTGAAGAACTATTTACAGCATTGCGCACATTAATTAACTCAACTACAGAATCTACAATTGCAATAAACAAGTGCACCCTCAACAAAGTGATTACTTGTTTACAAGTAACGCACAAGAAGATTGATATGTTCAAACATCAAAACAAGTTGTTGTCAGATGAGTTAAGTTTGCTTCGACACCAACAATGTGATTTTAATGACATCAAAGATGAGAATGAAGACGCTCAGTTGACTAGTAATGAAAGTCATAAACAACATGAAGATCAGTTAGATGAAGTCCCTATGTCAGAAAAAGTTGCGGATAAATGTATTGTTCGACCATGGGAAGAATTACAATTTAAACGAAATCGATATGGACTAGGTTATGTACAAGATGCTGACAACCTTTTTCATTTTCCTAATTATAGTGAACCTGTTTGCTTTGTGAGTGGAGGCTTTTTGAATGATGACAAGACGACATAGCATATTGGTAAGGAACAAGTACAGGATATTGTTGATGATGATTTTGTTACAGATCATGATAATCGATCGGATAAAGAACCCATACAGTGCAGACACTGTCACCGGTTTGGCCATGATAAGTCAAACTGTTTTGATCTTCACCCATGCAAATTTTGTGGGAAGACAAATCATCCCTCAGCAAGGTGTCAAAAGCGCAAGCGAAAACAACTTCATTTTGAATGGTTAGGGAATTGGCGTTGGCGTTTGGAAGCCAAATTATTGGAGCAGTCTTATCGTCGAATTTATACACAAGTACAGTCGTACTTGATTGGAGATATTTCTACAGTTGATGGACATGAATGTTTTTCAAGATTT
>SNQJ01S0158178.1:0-10445 GCA_010110895.2 Picea sitchensis
TCTTCTGCAGCTTGCAACAATGTCTTCAACCCAATGTTCTCTGCTTGAAGGATTTGGTTGAGCTCGTGTAGTTCATTGAACCACGACTGTTTTGGTGTTCTCTCCATCTTCAACACTTGCAATCTTTGTCAATCCTATTCTGATACCACTTGATTTGAGCCCGAGGTGATATTGTTTCCAATTCTTATCTGGTTTTATGTCACTCCTTGAAGGGCCAGTTTTAAATATCATTTTATTGAATTAATTGCATTAAAAGGTGAAGTTTAAGTATTTAAGAGGATTGAATCCAAATTGAATTAGACTTGGATAATTTACTTATATCATCTCATGTATCAACTTTTCATGCATCCATGATTAAGTTGCAGAATAAGGGAAGCATCATAAGCACATGAAATGAACAAGCACATAAAGAGAGGGAAGATTCACCAGTTGATAACAAATTTCACCCGATGTGGGCTACGTCTCTAGGCTTTTCTCAACTGCTCAGCCGCTTCATTTCCTCTTTAAAATATGCTTCTCCTTATTACATAAAAATGGTTGAAGTCTCCATCTGGCAACAACATCAAGAGGATGTCCTTATGGATCAAGAACAACTTCTCATAAATTCATATGGAAAATCCTTTCATGAACATGAGGCACACTCCATGGATCATCCACGAGAAACACTTCTCATGGAATTGTGGCAAAAGAAAGGAAGACTCCCATCAACATGAAGTCATGATGATATTTGGATCCGCTGCTCGGATCCAAGTACAAACACAACCATCACATCGGTCTCGAAATTACGAAACTTTCAACTGCAATATTGGCCACTTTCCGACTAGATGTCAAAATTGACTCTACCACACTGGACTGTCTCAACTTACATGCAAGGGTGAATAGAAGACGTTTTCTACATTAAAAGAGTTTTGTTGCAATGTTTCAACTCTCCATGCTATTTGAAAACCTGTAGAAAAACACATACATGCTACAACATCTCATAATGAAAATGACATCATAAATAACATGCCAAAACTGACGTCACCAACGGATTCATGGTGCGAAATAGCATAAAAATGACTGTCAAATCATCTCCATTGGACATTTTCACCTTCAAGCCCTATTGGGCATCTCTGCCTCGATCCATGTGCATGTGCATGCAATTATTACACAATACTTCGTCTCATTTTTCATGCCATCGTACAGCCTGGGCGCGCTTCCCCCTCCTTAGAACTTTTGAATGGGTTTAAAATAATGTTTGTGGGCAGACTACACAACAAGGTTGTTTGGCCTTTTGGTTAGCAGAAGCATAAATTAATTTTGAAGTTGGGGAGGACCCAAGGTCAAGCCCATGGGCCTCCCCCATTTAGCACTCGTTGCAAGCATTTCAAATATGGTTTAAACAACCATATGGCAAATCTTTTACCATATCACAACTTCACAACTCGTATATGACATACAACTAAACTTAACCCTGCAGATATTTTGGTGTTATCCACTTGATGTGACACAAGCACGGCTCCTGCCAATCAAATTTCATGGTACATTTGCGGATTTGTGGGTTGAACTGCTGAAATAGAGGGGATATGTTGCCGATTTATTTGATTGGATATGTGATGTGGCCTGATTTTGCAGACGTGGTAGCCGAGTATTGGGGTCCATTGGTCGGGTCAACCAATGACCCTTTTAATTTTGAATTTGGCTTGGACCAACCTGCCTTGGTAATTTTCTCATTGCCATGTGGAAACCCATGACTGGTCCACATGGCAGCCTTTCATTGGCTGACGAATCCAACTCATCGCTGACTATGCATGTTGATGTAGCCACCACGTCGATGATGACTATGCTACCACTGGACTATATGAATGTTGAGGTCATCTACTACATTGGATGCCACATCACACTACGTTAACTCCCACCTATGCTGGCACGTCATCGTATGGATTCCATGTGGTTGTACAGACCTGCCACATGGCACTTCTGCACTAGTCCACATAGCGGTATAAAAGTGCCAAATTTGAGTGACACGTGGCAACCCATGGTGCTACCATATCATCATGATGACATCATCATGAGTTCAGGCTTACGTCATCCTTACATACGTCAACAATACAAATGCTTAGTCATCCTTTGACTTTGACTAGTCAACCCTGAACTTTGATTGGTCAACCCTGAACTTTGACCATCCATATCTCATTCATTCTAGATTTGTTTGATGAGCCGCTTGCGTTGTTGGAAATCTTGTGACAAGCTCTCCAACTTGGCACTGATTTGATCGAATTCTGAGAACTTTTATTTTTTACCCTTTTCCGTCTTCATGGACCATTCTGAGTCGCTCGAAACAATTTTGGGTTTCCTGGATCGTATCCTGAGCCTCCTGGATCACAACTTCTCACCCCTAGACAATCCAAACTCAATGGTATGCTCAAATTCCTTGTCAAGAAGTCTCTCTGAAGGAATCACCCCACAATCCTATATTGATGTGTCCACGTCCTCAATATATCCATTTCCACAATAAGTGGGTGCACATACATCCCTGATGGCTGGTCCACAATGTATATGCTCAACTCCTCCATCTACAGTTATGATTTGATCCGTCAATGGGATCCCCAAAAGAAGTGGCTCATGATCTCTGGGTTGTAGACTACGTGTATAATCAGAAGTCTCTAAGTCATACCTCTCGTCAAGCCCATGTAAATTTGAATGCTTCTCGCACTCGACCATCACAAGAAGCTCCTCCATCAAACCATAAGTATCACTAACATCCTCATGTGTCATGAATGTCATAGATGATTGAAATGATGAATAATGTATCAAATTCAACTCCATATGAAGCTCATCATGATCATCATGTGTGCAATCAACATGCCCGTCATAAGCATCAATGCTATCAACTTCATAGGATGGCTCTAATGGTGTATTGAAGGATGATGTTTTGTCAACCTCATTGCACACCTCCTCAATATGAGTAGATGCATGCAATTATCATAATTCATCCCGGGGTTTTGTCAAACTTCCCTCATGAGATGAGGCATCCACGTCACCAACCACTTCGGATTTGATGGTGCAAAAGTCCTTTAATGACATGGCTGCATGAAACTCTTCACCAAGCACCTCATACTCCCTTAAATAATATGACAACCCTTCATTCTTCTTCCCAACTGATGAGTGAGGCTCCAACAACTCATGGTACTCTAGCAATATTGTTAGGTTCCTTTGAGTTTCTTGAGAGACCTTTCAAAATTCTGCCATGACTTCCGGATTTATCTTCATCTTGCTTAAACCCATGAGTGAAAACCTTTCTGCCAAGTAACCCTGCTAAAATGGAAAGGTATAAGTGTTGGTCACTTATTGGTAACAATCTAAAAATACCTTTTTCACTGATTACCCTCCAGGTTGGGAGGATGCATTGATCTGATACCATTGTAATGTCCCTCCTAGGAGTTGTTATAAATTGGTGCTTGTTGCTATGATATTCTAGTGTTTTCCTGGGTCAAGTTTTTCTTCAAACACTTGACACACAACCTGTAAGAACCCCTTATTAACTATTGTTATGTTTGATTCTTGATTGTTGATGGTTCTAATGTTGATTTGAGTCAAGTATTTTGTCAAACACTTTGTTGGTACATCAATCTCTACTGTAGAAACCCCCCCTTAGTGATACTGTAGAAATTTATGTATATTTATGGGTGATGACTTTCGTCAAACACTTAGGTTGTAGGTTCCATTTCACTATAATAAATCTCTCTTGTTATTGTTGTTTTAAATTTATATATTTGTTGATTGTTTGCTCAAAAGGGTTCCCAAAACATACACGAGATTTGATTCCAAATAGGTTCTTATTTGCATTAATATGGAAACAAGAATTACAATATGATACTACCAACAATAAACCACTAAAATAACAAAGAAGATATCATATATAACCTGATGTTTATTAAGCATGACCAATGACTAACATTTCGCAGCTTTGGAAGTATATTTTGGCCTCTCCAAATGGAGTATGGTCCTCTCACAAATATAGATGCACCCACAATAGCAAATTCTACCCCCAACAACTGTAGATTCACCCTATTGACCATAAAATAGGCCAGCAAGAGGGGAACTCATCGCTAGTATAAAAACTCGATACCCAATAGTTGTAGATTTCCCCCCTTGATCAGAAAGTCGACCAACAAAAAGTGAACTCATCCCTAGTATCAAAACTTGGTCCCTTGATGGAGAAATTTGCCCCACACAAGAAGAGATTTGTTCTTACTGCACAAATCAATCTCCAAAAATTGGTCAACCCCAATGGTATGACCAAGAACTCGTAGTGCCCATAATGACACCCGAAAGTAGTCTGGTGATATCCCAATCGAAGATCAATATTCGAGGATTATGCTGCTCGAATAAGCTCAACTATCAACTTCTTTCCCTTGGACATCCAAACTCAAAGGTATGCTCAAATTCCCTATCAAGAAGTCTCTCTGAAGGAATTTCCCCAAAATTTCATATTGATGTGTCCACATCCTCAATATATCCATTCCCAAAATAAGTGGGTGCACATACCTCCCTGATGGTTGGTACACAATGTATATTCTTAACTCCCCCATCTACAATTATGACTTGAGTCATTAATGGGCTCCAAAGAAGAAGTGGCTCATGATCTTCGGGATGTAGACTATGTGTATCATCAAAAGTCTCTAATCCATACCTCTCGTAAAGCCCATGTAAATCTGAATGCTCCTCGCACTCGACCATGACAAGAAGCTCCTCCATCAAACCATAAGTATCACTAACATCCTCATGTGTCATGACTGCCATAAATGAATGAAATGATGAAGAATGTGACAAACTCAACTCCATATGAAGCTCATCATGATCATCATGTGTGCAATCAACATGCCCGTCATAAGAACTAGTGCTATCAGCCTCATAGGATGGTTCTAATAGTGTATTGAAGGTTGATGTTTTGTCAACCTCATTGCACACCTCCTTAATATGAGTAGATGCATGCAATTCTCATAATTCATCCTTGGGTTTTGTCAAACTTCCCTCATGATATGAGGCATCCAGGTCACCAACCACTTAATATTTGATGGTGCAAAAGACCTTAAATGACATGGTTGCGTGAAACTCCTCACCAAGTGTCTCATACTCCCTTAAAAAATCTGAGAACCCTTCATTCTTCTTCCCAATTGATGAGTGAGGCTCCAATAACTCACAGTGCTCTAACAATTTTGTTAGATTCCTTTGAGTTTCTTGAGAGACTTGCCAAAATTCTTCCATGAGTTCCAGATT
This sequence comes from Picea sitchensis, assembly GCA_010110895.2. Taxonomy (NCBI): domain Eukaryota; kingdom Viridiplantae; phylum Streptophyta; class Pinopsida; order Pinales; family Pinaceae; genus Picea; species Picea sitchensis. Next base: position 5,263 of record SNQJ01S0158178.1, read on the forward strand.
TATCTTCGTCTTGCTTAAACCCATGAGTGCAAACCTTATTACCAAGTTACCTTGCCGAAATAGAAAGGTATAAGTGCTGGTCACTTATTGGTAACAATATGAAAATACCCTTTTCACTAATTACCCTCCATGCTAGGAGGATGCATTGCTCTAATACCAATGTAATGTCCCTCCTATGAGTTGTTATAAATTGGTGCTTGTTGTTGCGATATTCTAGTGTTTTCCTGGGTCATGGGTTTCTTCAAACACTAAAAACAACATTTCGAATCACATGACCTTACATTTTTCAATGTTCCATTAAATCAAACATTTATGGTATTTGAGACGACCATTCATTGGTCTTTAAGGGGGCCATTCATTTTCAAATTTCGTGTACGTTGATTTTTTTTATTTTGTCTTTGTGTTTTCCACTTTCTAATGGATATCTTCCTTTACTAATATTAACAATATTTTTAAATGCGAAAATAAAATTTGGGAAATATTTACTTTGTTAATGTTAAAATATAAAAATAAAATTATGAAAAATATTTAATTATTGTTAATATATGAAAATAAAATAGGGGTGGCTCCAGTCTACAAGATCCCATAGGAAAATGAATTGCCTATTATGTGTGTGGGGTGAGGAATGTCTCTAATGACCTAGTTGAAGTATATTCATTGTGGAGAGGTGTTTTTATTGTAAAAGAAGAAGGGATAACCAAGCTAATGGTTCTAGGGGACTCGAAGTTGGTGATCCAAGCTATGATTGATAAGATTAAACATACTTACTTCAAGGATTCTCAACACCCTCTCAAACTTTGACAAAGTATCATTCCTCCACATTAAACGAGAATTACATATTAAGGCAAACCACTTGGCTAAGGTGGCCTCTTTCCTAAACCCAAGAACTTTCATAAAAAAATGAGGTAAGGGGTTTCATCCCCATACCTTAGTGGACTTTGAATGTAACTCACTCATCTCTTAATGCAGTGCAATATTTGGATGCATCATCAGACATATGACAGGTTGGCAGTGTTTCCCACACATTTGAACCACATGGGGCGCAACTAGGTTATTCAATGTGGAGCGTGTGAGTTATCTTTGAAATGTGGGAAGCAAATTGTCATGGCAACCCTCCAATTTAGGGATTTCATTTTGGTGGAGATTCTCTCTTGGGTTTTGAAGGACTGGTGCAATGTGTGTGGGAGGAATGAAGGAAGGTTTCAGGGTCCTTGTGGGTGGTGAATTTAGAATGCATTCCATTTTCGATGTTGGCTTCTCCTTCAGTTCAAACTATGAAACCCCTGGTCTTCAAGTTGCCTCTTTTCGTGCTAGTCTTTGGTGATAGTTTTTATGTTATAGTCATGTTTACACAAAATATCTTTTACCCCGTTCTTTTTGTCCTTTTTAAAGATGGAATTGAGAATTGGAGATAGGGTGGTCTCGTCCTCCTTTATGTGGTTTGGTGCATAGTTTCTTTGGGACATAAATGGATATCTCTTATTGGAAAGAAGCCGGGAAAATATTGCAATGGTGTGAGGAGATTACTTAGGTGAATAGTAGCACCCTTTTGCATATTACTTCGAAGCTTTCAGACTTGGAGCAGGCCAGTGCCACCAATGCAACAAATATTATGAATCTTTTCTTAGTCCAGAAGTAGAGGATTGATGCGTTGGAAGTTGAATGCCAACAACTTCGGTCTTTGGTTATCCCAGAGCATTTGTATTCACCCTCTATGGCCTCAAATAATCATGGTTCATTGAATTCATTGCATGAATATCAACGCGAAGAATATGGGTTAGGATCTCATTCCCATGGAAGTTGAAGATATTGGCTCCCCTCACTCTCTCGAGGATCAGGAAGCTCAAGATAGTGCTCCTCCATGATTCTTTATGTTTTTCAGAGTAATGTTTTTGTTGGGTCAATTTGTAAATCAAATTACTTATAGAATTGTGGGGAATGCCTATATGGAAAAGGATTTAGATTGTGTTTCAATTATTTTAGAAATATGCTCATGCCTAGAGCAAAAATTTGTAATTTTATATGACATTCTTGTTTGCTTAGACACAATGCTTTTAAATTAATATAAATTTTTGTTGTGGTTAAAAAAATATTAACATGCAATAAAAAATAAATGGACATAGTTTGAATGGTTAGAGGAAAATTATTATATTTTTCACTTTTACTTAAATATAGTTATATTAAGAATTAATTTGTTTATTTTTATTTTATTTTTTTATCTTATAAAAATTATATTGATTGAGAAGAGTCCTTTTGAAAAAAATTCAATTATAGAAATAAAATTCTAAAATAATTTAATTAATTTCTTATTATGAATAAAAAATGTGGATAGCAATATTATACATTAAAAAAAATATAAAAAATATTTTAGATCACAATGTATTTAGGTAATAATACATTTTAAATTTTATTTCAATGAAATTGGATTCTAATCAAGGACAACTCTATTGTTGGAATTGCAATATAGTATATTTTTGAAATTAATAAGTACCAATTTTGAAGTGTATTAAAATGGGAAAAACTAAAACTGAACAACTATAATATCAAAATTACTCATTTAATTTGTGTTAATAATTAGATGAATATATTTAACAAAATACTGAAATTTTAATATCCATAAAAATTCAACTATAAAATAAGAAACAAAACACATATAATTTTTAACAGGAAATTTGGCGAAATAATTGGATCTAAAGATTTGAGTGGCTCCCAAGAGTTTTTTAGCAAGTGAATTCATTTATGCATTCATAAATGCAATTTAAACAACAAAAAATTGTGATTTGATTATGGGCCCCAAGGATGATTTTAAGGATGGAAATTTATTTTAAAATGTAGAAACCTTGGCGAATCTTACTAATCCTTCATATGTCAACTATAAATGTTTGGCGATATTTTTGTAAAAATATTCAAATTTCTAATTATTTTATATAGTTTTTATAGAATTTGGGCGATTTTTGAGGTAAAATAATTTTATCCTATAGAATTTGGGCGAATCATTTTTAAAATAGCGAATCTCATTTTTGAAAAAACCATGGAAAATTAGCCCATGAGCGAAATTTAACCCCTAAAACCATCCCTTATGACAAAAAGAACCAAAATATCTAAAATTAATGTAGATAGATTGGATTTCTTTTTTTTACAATTTTTTCAAACATAGAAATAAAATTCTAAAATAACTTAATTAATTTCTTACTATGTTTTAATTAATTTCTTACTATGTTTTAAATTAAGATGAATCAAAATTAATTCAATGGGGTTCCAATAAATATATTTCAAATAACCCAAAATATAATTACCCCAAAACTAATTTAAATGATTTTATTTATTTAACTTATAAAAATAATGTAGATTAAAAAATCTTTTTACATTTTTTTTAAACATATAAATAAGTCATTTAAATAATTTAATTTAAATGTTTTTATTTATTTAACTTATAAAAATAATGTAGATTAAAAAATCTTTTTATATTTTTTTTAAACATATAAATAAGTCATTTAAATAATTTAATTATTTTTTTAATTATTTCGATAAATTAAATCCAATATCATTTATTGTTTAGTTGATTTTAGAAAAGCATTTGAGACTATCACAAGCCTTTGGAATAGGTTGAAAGAGTTAAAAGTTCATTTTGAGTTGAGGGCTATTGTAGCAAGTTTGTATGAAAATGTTATTGTCAAGTTTAGGAACACTATAATATAGGAGTCAAACAAGGTTGTCTCGTGTCCCCTACTCTTTTTGGCATTTACATTGACAATTTAGAAGATTGAAAAATTAACTATAATATAGGAGTCAAGCAAGGTTGTCGCTTGTTCGCTGCCCTATTTGGAATTTACATTGACAAGTTATAAGATTGTTTGGAAAAATGAGGTCATGACGTACTGGTACAATGCACATAGGAGGAATGAGGGAAGGTTTCAAGGTCCTCGTGGGTGGTCGATGGCGATTGTGGGTGGTGAATTTAGAAGGCATTCCATTTTCGATGCCAACTTCTCTGTCAATTCAGACCAGGAAACCCCTAGTATTCAAGTTGCCTCTTTTTGTGCTAGTCTTTGGTGATAGTTTTTATGTTTTTTTTTTAACAGAAACGGTTGGAGGTTTTTATATTAAAAATATAACAAAAAATTTTCAAAAAATGCATGTGGCACGGTGTGAACACCTCTGCTTCTTCCGAAGGAGATTAATTTTCTATGAAGGTCTAAGAAAACTATATCAACTTGCCCATATGAGTTGTAGTTCTTCCATGTAAAAATGGAGATATACACATTTAACAACAACAAAAATTTACATTTCATATAAGACCTGATTAATAGTTTTGAGGCTACTTAGAATCTTCCTGATGTTCCGCCGATCGAGCTTATGGATTCGCTTCTGCTGGGTTCTCCTCTGCGTTGTGGCGTTCTAGGTTCTACTCTGCATAGTGGCGGTCTACAAATCCTAGATTTGTGGGAACCGCATGATGATCATTATTGGATATAGAGTGAAAAGAAGAGGGGAGACGAGACTCGCCAGTGCCAACTGAGTTCGCTGGTTGCTGTGGATTTCCCAATTGCTGGGTGACAACCCCAAGCTGTCTTGTGTTTCTATTAACTCCCCTTAGAACTATCACCAACTCTTGATAATGGCGGATTTCCTACTGCTACAACTGTGTCTGAAGGCCTGCAAAATCCTCATGTGTCCTCTGATTTTCGCACTAAAGTTCTCAATGTTGTGAGTCTGTATGCTCCTCCATCCTCCTACAGTTCATTCAGAGTGCTCAAAACTTCTCTCGAATCTCTTCTGAGATGCAATTTGGGTAAGAGCATGGTGCTCTTGACCTCCGCCACATGTTGGTGCGAAGGTTCGGGAGTAGAGAAGGCGAGCAAGTGCCGAGAAAACAAGGTAAGAAGAGACTAAAAGAGAGAAGGGAGTAGACGGAAAGAACAGAGGAGAAAAACCAACCTGGGTGAAGGACGAGCGATCTGTTGAACCAAACGAAGAAACTTAGAGAAATCCGCAGCAGCCATGAGTGTTTAAACAAAAATCCATTGAAGGCAATGGGAGCCATTATCGCCCACGAGCAGAAGTGACTTCGCGCGGGATGTGAAGATAGAGGTGATGCCATAGGCTTGTCGTTCGTCAGAGAATGCAAGAGAATATCCACAGATATAAGGGTGAGTGAATGGAGATTTAGAAAGGACACAGGG
>SNQJ01S0158179.1:0-13875 GCA_010110895.2 Picea sitchensis
GTATTATGAACCAGGTTCCCTACTAGCTCTGACCTAACAGAAAACAAACAAATAAAGAAACAGAGAATCTACTCCTTTAAACTACCCAAAAAACCTCACTTAAATCCGGAAACCCTAAGAGTACTATCCCCAGTGGAGTCGCCAATTCTATTGTTGGGAAATAATACCCTACGGACTAACAATCTAGGGCTGAACTTGTACACAGATAATGACCTTAAAGAAACTACTTTTAACCTATCACCCCAATACTCAAACCCTTTTTTCACATACAAGCATGGAAAAGACCTACTAACCTTTTTTATTAATGTTTGATGTAGATCCTCCATTGCGCTTTATCCGTTTTCTTTCGCTGCTCCTTCCAAAGACAATCCTGCAATCAAGACAAAACACTATGCATGCATGCTATTTTTCTACCTAAGGATTAGAGATTGCACATAAATCAAATAAAATATATATCACTCGTGTATTGGGATGGGAAAAGTATTCTTTTATTAATCTCAAGAAGAATCAACTTACAATAATGATAGAAACTGGCCACCGTTCCTCGATCCTGATCCTGGGCTCCTCCTCTTCTTTGTCCTCCAACTGCTTTGCTTGAATTCTTCTTAGGCTTGAGGAAAGGCTAAAGTGTTGGGACAAATGGATTCGGCAATTGGGCAGAGTTTCTTTGCTATCTTTTTCCTTTTTCCAAATGGTACCCCTACCCCTTCTTTTATAGGCTAGAAGGAGCTAGGGTTTTGGACGAACTCTCGGCCATGCATGGCTGGGAGTTTCAGTTAACTGACCCATAGCTTTTTGTCCCATCGACAACTTTCCATTTTTTGTGATTCTGAAGGTAAACGTGGGTTGTAGTGGGCCTGCTAGCGTTTTCCCGCGGGCTGTAGTGGGCCTGCTAGCATTTACCCGCGGGTTGTAGTGGGCCTGCTAGCATTTACTTTTTAAAAATGGAGTTTTTAGAAGAGTTGTTCAGTAGTTTTTTGGAAAATAAGGGAAATGAGTTGGCCTGATGCCAGGTAAGCATGTGTGGTGCAATTTAGGGTTATAACACATAGAGTGGATGGAATTGATATAGTCATCCCAGTTGCAATAACCACTTGGACCCAACTCATAGTTATAATGACCTTTCATTCGTGGTGTAGGAACACCATACATACCAACGCATTACTTGGGTCTATCATCAAACAATTGTAACTAATGATGAGTTTAACATCCAAATGATCTTCAAATGTAAAAAGACAGTAATTATATATCAACCAATCAACCAATTCAATGCCAAGTGAAATACTTGGACTGTGGAAAAAGTCAACAACCGACCTAACATACTGTCGAAACCACGCATACCCATGCATTGACATGAAGTGAGGCTGCAACTTCCTCAAAAGACAATACTAGGTTATCAACCACAAGAGAGTGATTGTGTATTTTGAACTGTCCAACTATCACTGCAGGGTTTCCATTTTAATAACATGGGCAATGACTAGATACCAAAATCAACACGATTGTCACATAACCAATTGGTCGAGCCTACATTTAAATTAATCRAGAATACATTTCAATCTACAATAACCCATAGTAAACCTGACATGCCTGACAATCTTCTCTATAAAACCATCAGACTGGAGGAGTTAAGGGTTTGCTTCTTGGCCAGCACTAGAGTCGGCTTCTTTCAATGGTAAAAACTATGAGACTAACGAAACATACACAGAGAACATCACAACTCACTTCATGGACAAAGTGATGAAAACATGTGACATGAGAGGCCATAACAGAGGAATAAGGCTCTAACTAGGCCTGGTAATGATACCTAACACACGTAGGGTATAACCCTCATGTCTCTTCAGTCAAACAACCACAACGCTGAGGTGAAGACAGGGTTGATAATTAACAATATAACTCATTGCGCAACCCTTTGCGGTGAAAACATCCTAATTCCCAAATGTACAATGTGTGGTGACACAAGCGCTTCTAATCATTAAACCCCATAAAACCCCACAAACTGGATACAGCAATATGAAATCATGAAGATAACCAACCAAGACAAACAAAGACCCTCCAACTAAACCAGCAAGGATAAAAGAGATCCCTTGTGGTTGTTGACACTCAGGATGACCAGTAATACTATGACTTCAACATCATTGCAGAGAAAACCATCAATCTTTCATTTCACAATCACAATTTTACACAGTTGCAATACTCAAGGAAGGCACAAACCAATACAACTGAGCCAACATCCATTTCATAACTAGAGTAGACTCATCAAGGGACAAAAAAATACATACCTATAATCGAACGCCTTAAAATGTGAGTTGGTTGAGCGGTTCCTCTCTGCTAAGAAATCAGAGCATAACCATATCAACAATGTTTGAACAATAACCCGACTAGGGTGGCTGCCAACAAAAGGAGTAAAGGTGATGTGAAGTAAATGCACATCACCTCCACACTCAAGCTCATTCAATTCTTAGTACGCGATAGCTACTAATCAAACAAATCATCCCCTTTGGACCATGCATTGAGACCAGCAACCCTTAATTTCCAAGAGCTCCACCCACATGACAAATTACCATCTCCACTATATACAAATGCATGTCAACTATGTTCTATAAAACCTCAATAAATCGCATGGCTATCATATGTTAGCTAGGATTTTCCACAATCTCTTTAATGCATATAGTATAGCATGTTAGCGTAGGATAGTTTCTCCCTTTTGTATTTGAGTTCACATTGATTAATCTCCTTTTAATTTCCTTTCATTTGTTGTTACTAACATATGTCTATTGCAGGTGTCCTAAGTAATAGATCCAAGAACAGACAACAATAATAACCATGAAAAACATCGGTATAAAACTTGACCATGGAACAACAAAGGAACCATGTATAATATGCCTGATCCATTATCCAATAAAACAAAATATCATCAACCATGTAAGCAGTTTCAAACAGTAGCATAACATCAAATAAGCACAAGAATTGATCTCCAATCTACAATGGGGTCCCACCTACTAGTATTATTTATCTTTTATAATAATAGACTTTAGCAACACTTTGCAGGTAAAACTTCGTTGTGAATTTAATCATCAACAAACTAGCAAATCCATAGGAAAATTTGTTTTCAACAAATTTAGAGCTCATAACTCATGGTTTCGCAGACCAAGAACAACAGGTCAAGAAAATATAACCGGTAAGATTATGCAACAGGGGGAAGTGAGCGGATTTAATGGAAATATGACTGGGAATTTGGGAATAACTCATGAAAAATGTTAAGTATGAGGGGTTTTACCACTGTATGCATAATCCATCAACCAGAATCTTTTCTTTAACTTTTAAGGAGGAAATTTTTCAGATTTTCTCTTAAAAATCTCAATGGATGAAGAAATGGCAAGAAGAAGCGAGAGATAGCCAATTCTTTATATGACAGCAGTGGAAATATATAACAATTTCAAGGGTCCTTCAGAGAAGACATCATAACAGTTGTGTAAGCTTGATTGTTATTGACTAACAATGCTTTGTAGGAGTGTCACTGTGGAAAGTATGATCCAACATCTTATTCTCTACTGAAACTAAAAATATGACCAAATACAAAATCCAACAGAATAAAATTGCAAAAAGAAAATTAAAATAGCAAAAATAAAGTGGCAGAAAAATAAAAGCAATAGGAAATTCTTAAAAGAGAAAACAACTATTGTAAGAAGAAAAAAAAAACGAAAACCTGGAAAAAGAGATAGACTACTAAAATACAGGAAATCCAGACAGCGTTAGATCTTTTCAATTTGGTTTCACATAATGCTTTAAGTGAGAATCGTTAGTGCTATAGGAAAACAATTGCTCTTGCGAATATTTTGGAATGTAAGAATTTGTACCTAAGACAAAAGCGATCTTGAAAGGAGCCAACCATAATTTCTGAAATTTTGAATGTCTTCCCCTATCAGCGTGAGCCGAATCCCATAGTGGAAATTTTTCATTGACCTTAAACTTGACAGTTTTGACACTCTTGTTGAAATATTTCTTAACGATTTGTTGTCTCCTTTTAATATTATCCAAAGCAAACATCCTTTGTTCTTCCAAAGCTAGTAATGAAGTTACCCTTTGTGAAACATCTGAAGAATTTAATTCTTCGATCTGTAGCATCAAACTTAAAGAAGAAATTTCTAGCTCGGTTGGAAAGAGGGATTCTTGACCATAAACCAACTGAAAAGGAGTACAACTAGTTCTTACTTTGGCGGTAGTTTTATCTTCCCAGAGCGCATAAGTGAGGAAAGTGTGCCACTGACGAGGCTTATCTTTGATGATCCTTTTGATGATTCTTACCAATTTTTTGTTGGTAGACTCAGCTTGCCCATTTCCTTGGCGATAATAAGATGATGAGGTGAAATGTTTAACCCACAAATTGGATAAAAATTGAGTCATCTTAGTAGAAATGAAATCAAGACCATTGTTGTAACAATTTCCAATGGAAGACCAAATCTGGAAAAAATATTATTTTCAAGGAAACAAATTACCTGATCATCTGTGGAATGCTTAAGTGGGAAAACTTCATCCCATTTTGTAAAATAGTCTATGGTTGTCAGAATAAAAACTTGCCCAGCTGAAGAAGGAGGATTAATAGGACCAATAAAATCCAATCCCCACTTTGAAAAGGGAAAATCTGGCAGGACAGGTTGTAATGTCATGGTTGAAAGGTGTTCTTTCCCAACAAATTTTTGGCACTTGTCACAAGACCTAGAAAAAACATAAGAGTCACGAAATATCGAAGGCCAATAATATCCTTTTCTAATAATATTGAAAGCAATGGTTTTTTCAGAAAAAATGACCTCCTACATGAATGATAGAGGTTGAAGAACCATGAGCTTCCTGCAACAATTTTTGTGCATGTTCATCATTCACACAGCGAAGCAGCACACCATCAATTGATCTTTGAAATAAGAAGTCTCCTATAATGACATATCTTGCGGATGCAATATGGAGTCTTCTCCTTTGATGACTGTCTAAGTTGTCTTGACATCTTTGGTTCTGTAAATAATAAACCAAATTCTTGTACCAAGGATGCTCAAACACTGGGAGGACCTTATCGTCAATATAAAAGAGAGTTGAAAGGGAACTATATTCTTCATCAATTTCTTCACCATTATCAGCATGTTGAGCCAAGTGAAGGGCTAGGTCATGTCCCTTGATAGTGGTAGAAGTCATGATATTTAAATCATGCTCCTGGATCTTGGCAAGCCAATGTGCAAGTTTCCCTGAAAGAGAATTCAGTGAGAGCAAACATTTGACAGCAGGTAAAGGTACTTTTACCAACATATGCCTGAAAGAGAATTCAGTGAGAGCAAACATTTGACAGCAGGTAAAGGTACTTTTACCAACGTATGCTTACCTAATATGTAGTGGAAAAACTTTTCAACAGCCTTAATAAGAGAAAAAGCATGTTTCTCAATAAAAGAGTATTTAAATTCATCATCAGACAAACTTTGACTCATGTAAGCCACAGGTTTTTCATTTCCTTGGTAATCATTTTGCATAAGGACAATAGAAACTTCCTCATCAGTGGCATTAGTATATATCATGAATTCTTTCTCAAAATCCAGCTTTGCCAAAACCAGTGTGGAAATGATTGCTTTCTTAATCCCTTCAAAAGCGTTTTCGACATTATCTTTCAAAGAAAAAGAATGATCTTTCCTAAGAAGATTATGGATTGGATTGACCATCAATGCAAAATCTGGAACAAACCTACAGACGAAATTAATAACCAACATAAAGGATTGAACTTAGTTGTTGGAAGTGGGAGCAGGAATATTAAGGATAGCAACAATCCTTTCAGGATCAATGCTTATTCCCAAATCGGAGACAATGTGTCTAACGAGCTTTCCCTTAGTAACACCAAAAATGGACTTGGAAGGGCTTAGCGAAATTCCAAATTTCCTACATCGCATGGGAACGTTTCTCAGATGACCAAAATGACCTGATCGGATTTTAGAATAAGCTGTTAAGTCATCAAGGTGGATCTGAATGATCTTATTGATCAAATTGTCAAAAGCTAATTGCATAGCTCTTTGAAATGTGGCACCTGCATTAGATAAACCAAAAGGCATGTGTTCATAAGAAAAGGTACCCCAATGAGTAATAAAGGTGGTTTTATATTTATCTTCCCTTTTTACCTTGATTTGATTGTAACCAAAAAACCCGTCAAGTAAGGACATCATTTGTGACCCTACAACTTACTAAAAAATCATTTCTATGTTAGGGAGAGGGAAGTGATATTTATACTAGCCCAATTTAATGCACGAAAATCAACACATAATCTAATCTGAACAGTTGTTTTCCAAACAAGAACTAGATTTGAGACCCATTCAGAATATTTGACTGGAAAGATGATTCCAGCCTTCAAATGTTTTTCCAACTCCTTTCAAATAGTTGCTTCTAGCGCAGGGTTGATAGGTCTTTGTTTTTGCCTAATTGGTTTTATGACTTCCTAAATGCGGATGGCATGTTGTATAAGGCCAGGATCAAAACCATGAAGATCCTCATAAGACAAAGAAAAAACATCTTGAAATTTGCCAAGCAAATTGGCAAACTTATCTTTTTATTCATCTAAACATTTGGCACCTATTTTGACGTTCTTTGGAGACTCGGGTGTCCCAATGTTCAAGGAGATGGTTTCACCCACCTTCCTTTTTGACTCTTCTTCTTTTTGTTTCTCCTTGTTTCCTACATCACTCGAAGAAAATGAACTCTCTAGAGGAGTCAAGCCTTTAGGAATCTTGTTATCTTCTATGGATATAATTTCCTTAGGCTTAAAAGGTTTATTTTGAATAAAAGCACAAATTCTCTCATCGTTAGGGAAGACCTACCAAGATTCTATATTGTTGGGAATATGCAGATGATATAGGGATTGAAAGTTACAATCACGTTTGTGTGGCAGAAGTTGTTGATTAGGGTAGGCTGCAAAAACTGTTAACCGATCAGCCATTGAGTTTAACTCCCTCTTAACATGAGTGATGTTGAAAGATAAAAGGTTCGAGATAAGTGCCCAAACAGTTTGGGTGTATCGTTTCATCAACTTGTTGTTGGGAGAGTAAACTTTGTGCACAAGATTCACAACAAGCTCGGAATCCCCAAAAACTGAAAGGTGACCACAGCCAAGATTATAATCATTTGCAATGCCTAATAACAAAGCCTTGAATTCAATGACGTTCTTAGTGCAAGAAAACTCCAACCAGTAAGAAAAGTTATGGATTTTTCCTACAGGAGAAATCAAGATAATTCCAGCTCTATTACCTTTATTTGAGCATGAACCATCAAATTGCATGTGACACATGCCATCATCTAAATTTATTTGTTCCATGGGAATGTTATCTTCCTTGGCAAAGATGGAATACACTCCCAAGTCTTATTTGGTATAGTTTATGTTATGTTGTGGCACACTCTCTATGTAGGGTGATATCCTTCCTTATCTGAGGAATATAATGTTTTTTTCGTTCCGAGGAACAGATAAATGTGTTCCGTCGAGTGAGAGGTATCCACCCGTTGAGGCTTGCCAATCTCTTCCTAAAATGATTGAGTATTTTTTTACTGGCATATCGATTACCTAAATATTGAGGGTCGTCCTTATTTCAGGATGAGCACACAAAACTAAGGTCACATCTTTATTCTCACCTATGGTATTTTGTTGTAGACTATTATAGGAGATCGTGCTTCTGGCATTTTCATTTGTACAATACAAGCCTATCTCTTCCATAATAATCTTCGGCATCACACTTGGGCCCAAACCACCATCAATGAGGCAAGAATGGGAAATTTTATCCATGATCTTTACATAAATATAAAAGGGAGGATTTTTTATAGGGTATCTAAAGTTATGTACACCTACTTTATTTACAGAAGAATCCTCTTCGTTTACCTCTTCGGAAAGGTTGGCTACAATGGAATATTTTCTTCCATGAATTGTTTTAGATGCATCTGTTGTTCAGGGATGACAACTATGTCTAGGAGGGTTGTATATGCTTTGATGTTGGCCAATTGATTCAATTTATTGTATTTGGAAGAGGGGAGAGGTGCAGTGATTCTTTGAATCTCAGGGACCTTAGGAACCTGGAGGGCAGCAGCGATTGAGGATGAGCTCGGGCTAGAAGAACTGCGGGGAAAAACAAATTTTCCCTTGGGAGTATAGGCTTTGTTCCTAGTATTGATGACCATGACATCCTCTATCTCTACAAAATCTAGGACAACAATAGTAGCTTCTGGTATTTTACCAAATATCTTATCTTTGGCACTCTTCTTTACCTCACATGTGGTTTCCTCATGGTGTTCCTCGCAAAAGTTACACCAACTCCAAGGTAGGATAGCTTTAGGCTGAAATTTTTTCTCGACCAGATTTCTAAAGGGGGGTGCAGAAGAGGATGCAGATCTAGGGGTGAGAGGGGATACTGTGCCCTTTCACTCGAATGTTATCATACAATTGTTCATATCTTGTAATAGCTGCAAGAGAGCGTACATATTTGTCTATCTAACTGATTCTCCCTGGGGAAGACCAATTATTTCAAGCTGCTCTTCATACTCTAAGAAAGCATGCAAAGTGGAACCGATATTATCAATGGATTTTTCCTCAAGCCTATGATGGTAGGGAGAAGTAAATGCATTGTAGTAATGCATGAAAGAGGCTTGGTTCTGAGGGTGAATAAGTTCTAAGATTTGATTGTATAACTTGGTGAAATGCAAGTTGAAAGACTTGATGGTCTCACCATATTTATAGGTGACGTTATTGTATTCCCTTAACTTCTCAGCAAGGATTTTAGATTTCCCATAAGTGGATCGGAACCAATATATCAACTCCTCCCAACTAGAAAGAATCTTAGGAGGAAGGTCAAAGAAGTCGGCCACAACCTTTCCTTCCAAAGAATTGACGAATAAGCACATGCAAGTATCATTGTCGTTGGACCCTATTTTATGACAAGCATTAGAAAATTCCACCAGGTGTACATTGGTACTGACAGTGTTATTCCCCGAAAACTTAGGCAGGTGCTCTTTAAATTTTGGAAGTAGACAAGTAGCAGGTGCTAGGTTAAGAGGAGAGGACACATGCCATGGTGTGGTTGTGGCGTCTTCTTCGAATTGAAAAAGTTCATAATTTTTAATGACTTTGGTGGGGTTTGTGGTAGATTTGACAGGGATATGGTGGCTATATAAGCTATCAATCATTGATGATGACGAATATTGAGAAGATGGAGCACTTCCAGTGCCACCAAATCCTCCACTAGATGGCATCCTATGGATGATAGGTGAGGAAAAGAGAGACGAACTAGATGGATCAGATAAATTTCTCCTTAGAGTACTTTGTTGGACAGATAACACAACGTTTCTTCTTCCTATTTCAGCAATAGAGTTTATTTCAGGTGAAAAGCCTCTTCTTCTTCTAGAAGCAGGAGAATCTAAGGACATGAAAGAAAAGCCAAAACTTGAAGAAACAAAACGATTACTGTTGATTTCCAGGTTGTCTACATCTAGCCTCCAATTGTTCTTGAGTACTGATATCTCGTTCAATCGTTTCCCAAGAACGGTTAAGCTCAGCACGGGTCCTGGTAGTGTCTAAAATAGTATGAAACAAGTTCAAAGCAATGTTGGTCTGGTCTTCGAGACCGGGCTCAAGATTGGGCTACCTCGCAATAGGAATAGTCATTAATAGAAAAACTGTCAATTAATCAATTTCAGAAAAAGAAAGATGTATCGATGAAAATCGAGTATAAAAATCAACCGGAGAGATATCGAAGATCTCCCCAGTATGGTCGCCAAATAAATGTTGAGAAAAAGATATGAAATGATATTACTCAAGCATTTTCAGATTCTTCTTGGCTAAAGAAAAGTAAACGAGAATGTTACCCTAGGTTTATAGCCAACAAAAATAACATCTTAACTCACAGGTATTAATTACAAGTGCTTAGGCTAGTATTTTTCCAACAAATAGCTTGCTAGAAATTTACTTTTTATTTAATTTTATGAACATATCAGTTGCTGAAATAAATGTAAAGATAGAAGTAAATTCACCAAGATGATAATCAAGACAAATGAGACATAAAGCAATCCTTTATTTCATTCAAATTCAACAAAGAGTCATTTTCTTTACAAAATCTCATGCACAAATTTTGGACCAAAGTCAAACTTAAACATCCCCAATGGAACATACAAAAGGACCTTTGGAAAAAAACCAAAAATGAACTCTAAAAGTTGGATCAGCTTGCTACAAAATGTTTCTGCACAATAGCCTTTGTCAGTCATGAAAATTAATTCACAAACAGACAAGTCTACACAAACTATCAAAGATAGGTCAACACCTCTGAAAAATAATTGTCTGAATGATGTGATTCATCCCTGAACATTTTTCTCTACAATAAGACCCTGCTATCATAAAAGAGAATTAGGTTTGTGATGAATAAATGAATGAATGAAAATTGAACTATCTCAACATAAACTCAAAGAGAAAACCTTAGTGTGTTTATGCTTCTATCCTCCCTTTGTTCCTCCCTTTCATTTTGCATTTAACAAATAAGAATTGGTTGAAGTAGTTGAACCAACCCAATAGTTAATTTAATTAAAATATTCAACCAACTTTTAGTTAGGGGGAAAAGTACTAATCATAATAAGGGTTATAATTAAATAATAACTAGTAGGTGGGACCCCTTGTGACTCCCATTAGCTTATGAAAATCATAACATAACTATTAGTTAAGAAAAACACACCTCCTTGTGACTCCCATCCACATATTCACATTTGTCAATTTAGCTCATGATATTTGAAATTATTTTCAAAAACATTACTCATATGTCTACAAATAAAACATACTATCCAAACATTCCTAAAGTCATCTGTCGCCAATAATAGATAAAATAAAACTCAAAAGCCCTATTTTTGGTTTGTGAGGTCATCTTTCCTTTGTTGATGCTATCGTCTTGTATTCCTTTTGCACCTGCCTTAGGCTGTGTTGAATCCTTAAGTCTCATGTTGTTGATCATATGAGAACAATCTTCCTCCCAATGAAAGTGGGAGGACATGGATTTACCGGAATTATATGAAGACGCAGAAGGGACAATAGCGGCCTTCTCTTTGACAGAGGCGTAATATGCCTCTGCTTTTTGCCTTTTTCTTGAATAGCTCATCCCTGCATGCGTGATTGATTATCAAATGATATTTTAATTAACCATACATGACAAATCTTTAAAAATATGAAATAGATTTTGGCTCAGCAATATATCAGACTCATGCAATCCAATCCATACCAATTGTTAAACTATTTTTCGATGAGCAGGGGGTGAAAAAAAGGTTCTAGGACATGCGAGGGGTTTGTATTGAGCAAAACATGATATAATGAGGGGGAAAAGAACAAGGTTACTAATCAACGACAACAACAATCAATTGTAATGCAAATCAAAGAAACATCATTGTAATCCAACCAAGACACTGCCACTTCCAACTAATTCACACAAAAATTATTTCGACTGTAATAAATTTTAGAACAGGGAGTGAAAAATGAATATGGGAAGGCGAGGGGGTTATAATTAGCGGAAAGTGGAATAATGGTGGGGGAAAGGAAAACAAATATTGTTCATGAAATCAATTAAGTAATCCATATAATCATTCTATACAAGTAAATACACCGACCAAATGACCATTGTGACCCAACTAACAACCATTGTGCATAGCCAAACAACTTTGTTCATTAATTAGTCCACTGTGCTTAATCAAATATTTAACCACTTTGTTTTTATTCATTTAATATCTAATCAGTTTCACAAATGAATACACAGTCAATTTCTTCACTCTGCTCATCAACTACTGCCAACCATTTCAATCGCCAAATGTAGACATAAAAATCGTGTTTGATTTTGTGCTTTAATTCATTAAATAATTAAATTGCATACATAATGGACAGTCAACATAATGGTCCATACTCATCTAGCTTATTAAACAAACTGATAACAATCATCATTCAAACTCATAGTCTTCCGTGAAATAATCAACCATTCGACGAAACGTAATTGCATTTTTGTGGTTGTACATGCCCAAATTTCCTTTGATTCTAAACATTCAAAATGTGGGGCTATCCCTCTAACACAAGGCAACAACTTCATACTTAGCCTCATAATACCATAATCGAAATGCAACAAATCCATATCTAGAAAACTCTTATGATTACCTCTAAGTTCACAACCCCAAATTTTCATAACATACACAGTGGGTAATCACCCAAAACCCACGGTGCATTATTACCATTTTATAATTCTAAACACACGGCAAATTATTAACTCAACCCATCGTGTCAAGTTATCAATCCCATAAGGTATTTCTTCGAAGAAAAAAAATAAACTGCAACCAACCATGTTGTGTAAAACTCAGGCTCATTGCTAATGACACAATCAGATAACTATAACACATAGAGTGGATGGAATTTCTATAGTCATCCCGGTTGCAATAACCACTTAGACCCAAATCATAGTTATAATGACCTTTCATTCGTGGTGTAGGAACACCATACATACCAATGCATTACTCATGTCTATCATCAAACAATTGTAACTAATGTTGAGTTTAACATCCAAATAATCTTGAAATGTAAAAAGACAGTAACTATTAGTGTTAGAAGTCACTCCCGGATTGCTTGCAAGAGCTGAGCCCAATGCCCATCATTTTTATGTCACGATTTGTTTAATGAGGTGATCAGATGGGTAAAGACTCAAGAAAATATATCTTTAATTCGGGAAACTGGGCCTGGTATGTAGAAAGCAAGGGAGGTTTTGATCCAACTTATGTTAGTAAATGGATTAAAGGGTGACAGAGGGAAGACTTGTGAGAAGGGCGAGCAAGACTACCTCGGGTGACAAGCCTTCAGAAGCTTGAGGATGAAAAACTTGGAAGCCAAGATCCTCTTGGCACAGAGCTTCAAGGAGCTGAAGAGTGACTCAACTGGATCCTCCAGTTCTAAGTTGTTCAGCGCTGTGAAAATAACAAGAACCGATTAGAAACAATGTAACTGTTACAGTGATCCAGCCTACATCATCCTATAACAACTACAACTCGACTGGATCCTCCAATTCCAAGATGTTCTAACACGGTATACAAGAGATGGAAAATAGGCTGACATCCATAAAGTAAGAAGTCTCAAATGCCTTATACATTAACCAGAGCGACCAGCGCTTCATCAAAACTTTACAATCGGGAGCTTTTCTCAACCATCGATCCCCCTACAAAAATGGCGAAAATGCCTACATATACTCAAAAACAACAATAGCAGCAAAAACAAGACGTTGCATTAAAAACATTGCGTCTGCATGTATTCTGACAGTCTGCGCATGCAGACTCTGGCCGATCATGCACCCAAGACTTGGTGTCCCCTCGGCCAAATTCGGATGGCTATTCTTTGTCAGACGCCACCTTAACTGCGCATGGCTCCTGCAAGGGAAGTAGCTGAGCCATTAAGAGTCGAGCTAGCGTGTGCAGACCTCCTCCGACTGGTCAAAGACTCGGCATGACTTTTTGGAAGAAATGGTACACAGGACCCTCTCGAGCAGACTGCTTTCCAGACTCTCCATACCCTATACTTTATGCATGAGGAGAGGTTTCAACCACCCCTTCTCACCTTCAATTACTTCAAGCGAAAACCAGGCTTGAGGTCGAATCAAATGGAACCCAGAGACACGATGAAACTTTCGGCAACTAGACCCGACGCCTTTGGCCCCCTTTGTAAAGCTCTTCCTATTTCAGGTTCAGAACATCCCGCTACTGAAAATACAAGCCAAAAAATAAAAGCAACAAAATAAAGATACATGCTCAAAGGATCTTATTTATATACAATCCTAAACTAATAAAACACTTTACATGGGGCTAGGTGAAAGC
>SNQJ01S0158179.1:13885-35923 GCA_010110895.2 Picea sitchensis
CTAACCCAGGTCATCAGGATCATCCTCATAGCCTACGTCTGAAACAGCTTCATCCGGTATAGAGTTGTGGTATCCCTCACTACAGTTATGACAAACTAACACAAAGGGATAAAACTCTTGACAATAGGCAGTGAAGGCTGCATGGAATTCACTGAGTGAAGAAATGCTAGCAGGGGGTAAAGAATGACACCATTTACGAGCATCCCCTGCTAACGAGAACATTAACATTTTCAGTAATACATCCTCATGATGTATCTCCCACTGATGCATGAGTTCATGAAACTCACTGAGGTGTTGAGCAGGGTTGTCCTTTTCACATTTTCCAAATATGGGAAAATAATTGCCCCATTCATTCAGAGAAGGGACAGCATTAGGAAAACCAGGAATAGCAGAAAAATTAAAAGGAGCAAACCTTCGAGCTAAGATTTTCTCCATTCCGAACCAGTGGAGTCGCCAATCGATCCTTGAATCATGGAGTCACCAGGTGAAAGATGCACAGCTTCGAATGTGTCTGGTCCTTGTTCACCATCAAAGACCAGATCCTAATGTTGTTGTTACACCAGGAAGCTTCTCAGGCTAAGAAAGCAGCTGCTAAAACCTTCTTGAGAAAGCTCCTTAGGGTCAGCTTTCAGGTGTGCTAACAGTAGCCATAGCTGAAACAGTGATGTGGAAACCTTGGAGTCGCCACAGTGGAGTCTCCAGGTGCACATTAGCAATCTTGAAGGGCTTTGATGTCTGATGCACCTTCAGAATCAGAGGCTCAATGTCGTTCTGCCTAGGGAAAATCTTCAACTTCGTTCTCGGCAATGGCGCCAGAAATGTTAGCGTTAGAAGTCACTCCCGGATTGCTTGCAGGAGATGAGCCCAACGCCCATCAGTTTTATGTCACGATTTGTTTAATGGGGTGATCAGATGGGCAAAGACTCAAGAAAATATATCTTTAATTCGAGAAACTGGGCCTGGTATATAGAAAGCAAGGGAGGTCTTGATCCAACTTCTGTCAGTAAATGGATTAAAGGGTGACAGAGGGAAGACTTGTGAGGAGGGTGAGCAAGACTACCTCGGGCGACAAGCCTTCGGAAGCTTGAGGATGAAAAACTCGAAAGCCAAGATCCTCTTGGCACGGAGCTTCAAGGAGATGAAGAGTGACTCAACTGGATCCTCCAATTCTAATTCATTCAGCGCTGCCAAAATAACAGGAACCGATTAGAAACAATGTAACTGTTACAGTGATCCAGCCTACATCATCCTATAACAACTACAACTCGACTGGATCCTCCAATTCCGAGTTGTTCTAACACGGTATACAAGAGATGGAAAAGAGGTTGACATCCATAAAGTAAGAAGTCTCAAATTCCGTATACATTAACCAGAGAGACCAGTGCTTCATCAAAACTTTACAATCGAGAGCTTTGCTCAACCATCGACCCCCCTAAAAAAATGGCGAAAACGCCTACATATACTCAAAAACAACAATAGCAGCAAAAACAAGACACTGCATTAAAAACATTGCGTCTACATGTATTCTGACAGTCTGCGCATGCAGACTCTGGCCGATCATGCACCCAAGACTTGGTGTCCCCTCGGCCAAATTCGGACAACTATTCTTTATCAGACGCCACCTTAGCTGCACATGGCTCCTGCAAGGGAAGTAGCTGAGCCATTAAGAGCCAAGCTAGCGTGTGCAGACCTCCTCCGGCTGGTCGAAGATTCGGCATGGATTTTTGGAATAAATGGTACACAGGACCCTCTCGAGCAGACCGCTTGCCAGACTCTCCATACCCTATACTTAATGCATGAGGAGAGGTTTCAACCACCCCTTCCAACCTTCAATTACTTCAATAAAAAACTAGGCTTGAGGTCGAATCAAATGGAACTTGGAGACATGATGAACCTTTCAGCGACTAGGCCCGACGCCTTTGGCCCCCTTTGCAAAGCTCTTCCTATTTCCCAAGTGACCATGGGCTATGACCCTACGTTTATTTCCGTAGGCGCTTTCGACGTTCTCGAATAGGAAGGGGCTGATCCCTGCTTATCATAGTCACGATGGGAGAAACACCGAGATGGCTCGATTGGGCACCATGCATCCTTCTCAAATCTGACGATCTTAAACTCACCCGACGATGCTGTGGGCCTGGGTCCTAGATGCTTTCGTCACTTCACGCATCGGGGATATGAGGGACCCTCTCCTTGCATTTCGAAATCGCAATGGGAGAAACGATGAAGAGCCTAATCATGCGCGCCAGGTGTCCCCTTTGGATGGATGGCGAAGACTGTTTCTCGATACTGCGGGCCTGACTTTGAGCGCTTTCGGTGCTTTCGGGGTTTGGGGTTTCGAGATGCAGAATGACATGAAACTCTCACCCTTCGAACTCCCGAATGCCGAAACACTGACGTGACTAGATCTCGCACCACGCATCCTTTGGATGGACGGCTGCCATCCTCTCCTGCATACCCAATGGGTGCTATCCAATGCGCTAATCTCGATGCACCTCCGCTAGCCGCAATTTCCCGCCAACCGTCGATCTGCTCCATTGGATAAATCTGGACCGTCAGCAATATAATCTTGCCTGCCCACTTGTTTGGAAGCCTGAAATGAGATTCTTCACGTTGCGCTTGGGCGCTTCTCATGTGACTTGCAGACCGGAATACTCTTGTGCCCAGGACAAGAAATGTTACTAACAGTAACTGTATATCAACCAATCAACCAATTCAATATCAAGTGAAATACTTGGACTGTGGTAAAATTCAACAACCGACCTAATATGTTGTGGAAACCATGCATACCCATGCATTGACGTGAAGCGAGGATGGAACTTCCTCAAAAGACAATACTGGGTTATCAACCACAAGAGAGCGGCTGTGTATTTTGAACTGTCCAATTATCAATGCAGGGTTTCCATTTTAATAACACAAACAATGACTAGATACCAAAATCAACACGATTGTCACATAACCAATTGGGCAATCCTGCATTTAAATTAGTCGAGAATACATTTCAATCCACAATAACCCATAGTAAACCTGGCATGCCCAACAGTCTTCTCTATAAAACCCTCAGACTGGAGGAGTTAATGGCTTGCTTCCTGGCTAGCACTAGAGTCGGCTCCTTTCAATGGTAAAATCTCTGAGACTAACAACACATACACAGAGAACACCACAACTTACTTCGTGGAAAAAGTGATGAAAACATGTGACAGGAGAGGCCATAACAGAGGAATAAGGCTCTAACTTAGTCTGGTAATGATACCTAACACACGTAGGGTATAACACTCGTGTCTCTTTAGTCAAACAACCACAACGTTGAGGTGAAGATAGGGTCGAGAAAGAACAACATAACTCACTGTGCGACCCTTCTCGGTGAAAACAACCCACTTCCCAAATGTACAATGCACGATGACAGAAGCGCTTCTAATCATTAAACCCCATAAAATCCCATAGAATGGATACAGCAATACGAAATCGTGAAGTAACCAACCAAGACCAACAAAGACCCTCCAACTAAACCAACAAGGATAACAGAGATCCCGTGTGGCTGCTAACACCCAGGATGACCAGTAACACTATGACTTCAACATCATTGTAGAAAAAAACATAAACATTTCATTTCACAATCACAATTTTACACAGTTTCAATACTTAAGGAAGGAACAAACCAATACACCTGAGCCAACATCCATTTCATAACCAAAGCAGACTCATCAAGGGCCACAAACGACATACCTGTAATCGAACTCCTTAAAATGCGAGTTGGTTGAGCGGTTCCTCTCTGCTAAGAAATTGGAGCATAACCACAACAATAATGTTTGAACAATAACCCAACTAGGGTGGCGGCCAATGGAAGGAGTAAAGTTGATGTGCAGTAAATGCACATCACCTCCACACTCAAGTTCATTCAATTCTTAGTATGCGCCAGCTACTAATCAAACAAATCATCCACTTTGGACCATGCATCGAGACCAACAACCCTTAATTTCCAAGAGCACCACCCACATGACATATTACCATCTCCACTATATAGAAATGCATGTCAACTATGTTCTCTAAAACCTCAATAAATCGCATGGCTATCATATGTTAGCTAGGATTTTCCACAATCTTTTTAATGCATATAGTATAGCATGTTAGCATAGGATAGTTTCTCCCTTTTGTATTTGGGTTCACATTGCTTAATCTCCTTTTAATGTCCTTTCATTTGTTGTTACTAACATATGTCTGTTGCAAGTGTCCCAAGTAATAGATCCAAGAATGGACAATAATGATAACCATGAAAAACATCAGTATAAAACTTGAGCTTGGAACAACAAAGGAACCATGTATAATATGCATGATCCATTATCCAATAAAACAAGATATCGTCAACCATGTAAACAGTGTCGAACAGTAGCATAACATCAAATAAGCACTAGACTTGATCTTCAATCTACAAGGGGGTCCCACCTACTAGTATTTTTTATCTTTTATAATAATAGGCTTTAGCAACACTTTGTGGGCAAAACTTCATTGCGAATTTAATCGTCAACAAACTCCAATGCTAAATCTGTTTAAAATCAATAGGAATATGCACAGTGCTTTCAACAATTTATATCTAAATACTCATTCTTTAAAGCCAATAGGAACATGCTCAGTATTTACCACCACTTATGTCCATTACACAATTAAATTGGGCATTATAACTCGTTATTGGGCCCCAATTAAATTCACACGCACGTGTCTTTTAAATACATTTAGCATAACATTCGAACCATGCAATACTTCGAGCCCAGACTTCACATAAACATTTAGGTACAGACTTCTTCCAAAATTTTCAAATGAGGAACAAAACCAAATCGTGCCCAAGTAAACAAGCATGCATAGTGCTCCATCAACCATTGACTAGAGTAAAATGATAAGAATATCATCTTTAGGGTTTTAAACATCAAGTGGAAGGTATGAACAGATGGTTCGACCAGAGGATTAAGTATCTGAAAGAACAGAAAGTTCATGCCCTTTCACAATTAACCACAGAGATATAACATGTAACAATACTCTCAACCATGAGGGTTACCAAAACG
The DNA here is from genome assembly GCA_010110895.2 of Picea sitchensis. Lineage (NCBI taxonomy): Eukaryota > Viridiplantae > Streptophyta > Pinopsida > Pinales > Pinaceae > Picea > Picea sitchensis. Next base: position 18,940 of record SNQJ01S0158179.1, read on the forward strand.
ACAGACTGCCAACTCCAACAGGAAAACGAAATGAAGCCAATCTCTTAATCAACACTATAATATGAGCGTCCAAGCAAAAACCCATGCTCGACCAAAAACATGTATGATTCCTCCATTAACTTCTAGGTGATGTTAAACCCATACTGTGCAATGCCTTCCAGGTAACGGTGTCAGTGAGGGAAACGCAATGATAGCTAACATCTCGGGGTTTTGTCAAGACAGCGAAAGAAAACACTTTAATCTTTCAACGGTTCATATTGCAACCCACATGGTCGAAAACACTATCCACAGAGACGAACATGGAGTGGGTAGATTAAACACAGAAACTTGTTGTAACAATCCTTAATAGGATGCGTGCAAAGCCCAGAGCTTTGGCAAGCCATGATGCTCAATTCCAATAGAGGTGCCAGACTCAAAAACCCAAAACATGGCCGAGCAAGCTTCACTGCCATTTAATCCAATAAACCCATGCAAAGATTACACACAGCAAGGAGAGAATAACTATTTCTTTTTTAAAGAGCTAATAGTCCATACTAATCACCATAAGAAACCACGGACATAACACCAATACACAGTTCAAACAACTTAAGAAAAACAGAGACCACGAGCAATCCTAAGACAAAATTTGATTCAAAGGATGGAAGAGAAAGAAACCCATACCTGGAAAATCCTGAGCGAGGAAGAAAACTAGACTATATACCTCCTTCACGATCAAACGATGCAGAACAAAAAAAACCACCAAAGACAAAACCAAAATGCAAGAATGACTAGGGTGACAGGCTCAAGGGGGAGTTTGAGTGACGTGTAGTAAATGCACATCGCTTCTCCCTTCCCACCTCATTCAATTCAAACTACGAGCCAACCAATTCACCATAGCACTAAGAAATTAATCAACCACATATCCATTTCCATGTCACATTTGCATAGTGCGCCACCCTTTTGTAATGTCAAACACTTTAAAATAACAATGTGTTAGAAAAATTACCCCATGTGCATCCACATATAACATTCAACAAGGCACATAAGTCTAGTAGAAAGGGTTTAGTGTGCCCCTGTTTTGTCACAATAATACATAGCATTAGAGCTTGTGTATAGTTTTTTTATTCAAAAGAGCTTCATCATTGTCTTTTATCAAGAACATTTAAACCAATTAATGTCATGTTTAATGCAATGTCAAACCAAAACTGATAATAATTCTTTCATCCATAGGGAATCCTTAACATATTCCGTGAGAGGTCATCAAAGCTATCCAGTGTCATGTATTAATCAACCAACCATCACATGTCACCATAGCATTTAAAACCATGATTTGAAACAATGAACTATAGAAGACTGTGTTGGTACCATCACATAATCAAACAAAATACAAGTGCAACATATCCACCATTGCCCCACAAGTCCAACAAGGGGTTTCCACCTACTAGCTTATTACTAATATAAATGAATAATAGAGCTTGGAAATCATTTGCGAGCATAGTATTCATCATTGCGGTTTTAAGCATCAACAATCTTCATATTCATGTTCTTGCTCTAGAATAAACTTACCAAGGAATAAAAAATCTCTTTGGTCATCTTCTTCTCATTTAGGTGAGGGATTAGATGATCCTTCATAGAATTTAGGAGGACTCTTCCTTCTTTGATCTCATTCTTGTTGTGAGCATCTAAAGTTGTTGGATCTGTCGTTGGAGTAACTACTTTATCCACTAACTTCCAAAGGTCATACTCCTTCAATGCCAAAGTAACTCTTGCTTTATAAGATAGGAATTTGGATGCTCCATCCAATCCGTCTTCAACTCTCAATGGTCTTGTTGTGATCCCTAAGACCCAATAAACTACCTTGGAAATAACCTACTGCTGGAAAGTTGCCCATGTACTGATCTAGCTTCCCTTCAGAGCATGAGCTTTGATACCATGTTGAAATTCTTACTCCAACACCTAGGTACTTTGTTATCTAGTGATTTCCTTACTAAAATCAGATTAGAATCTCACAAAACAATAACACATATTGAAATATTCAACTCAATATCATGCAACAGAAGTATAAACTAGGAAACTAAATCAAGAACACATGAACACTAGAATTTTTGGGTAAATACCCCTGGAAAAACCCCATAGGGAAAACCAATGTTGATAATGATTTTATTATGCTAAAATTAGGGCTATTGTAACATGGATAATGGCCCACTGAGAGAAATACAACTACAAAATAACCTAGCAAGGGTTGACTTCATGTACAATCAATTCTGGCATGCTTTTCTAGGCATCCATGGCTGCCTCTTCCATAACCCTTGGATATCCATGACTTTCCCCACTGTGACCTGCAAATGTTTTCGATTGTCTCCTCTATGGCTCATGGATGTGTACAAAAAACCTATATGGAAATCTTCGTACACTCCAACACTCTCATGTGGATTCCTTATGTTGAAACCCACCTATGTAAGCCTTTGTTCTCTCTTCTCCTTGACCTGCATGATCTCTATATGGAGGTCCTTCTTCACCTATCCGAGATCTTGAACCACAATCTTTTGTGATCCAATACTCTATGTCGAATCCCTCAACACCTGCCAAGTGTCTTTCTCCTTCACCCTATCCTTGCTTTTATAATCACGAGTTACAATCTATTTCTAATATCAAAAGTGATATATGGTTGAGATTACTTCTCACACTCACTTTTAGATTTAGATTACATGATGCATGCTAAGTACTTTTATCATGTCTCATAAATAAATCAATTAACTAATTATATAATTAATTAATAAAAGAAATTTACTTTAGTAATTCCTTTAACTAAAGTAAATTCAAGAGTAGAAGTCTTTGGACAATTTCCACACGTCTAGACACATAGACCTATGCAAAAATATATGTTCGATGCTACCACTAACATCAATACATTTGTGGTCCAAGCACCTAGATTTTATCCATAAAGTATGTCTTGGGTAAGAAGATCCTTTATTAGTGTTCCAAACCTTATAAGCATGCTTGTGTGTCACTCCCAAAGATTATATTTTAAGGGCATGTCTCATGGTTCAAGGCACTGTTGAAATTTTACAATCACTTTGAATGTTTTTTCTTAATTTAAACATTTTTAAAGGGTGGTGTTATAGAAGAGATCACTAACATCGACATGGAGAAAATTTCCTAACACAAAGATTTTACTACTTAGGCAACTAGTCGTCCATCACTTTCCCTTTATAAGCATGTCACAAATTATGATTTTACACTTAGGTTAAGATTATTATGAAATATGTGTGTGAGTATATACACACACTTGTTAATGGTTTTCATGAAATTGTAAATTTCCTTAAAACCTAGCACTATTTGCTTCAGAAAACTTAAATTAATTTTATGTTTTTGTTTAAAATATATTTCAGCTAGGTTTAATGCGCTATATAAAAAATGCATAGGATCTTTTGCCAATAAAGACACACAACAAACACATCACATCAACACAATTGTTTTTGGACAATAGTCCCTAGAAAAACCCAATGTGGGAAAATCGGTACAACAGATCTGGAGGTTTTTATTAGCAAAGAAATATAGAATACTTCTTACAGAAAATTTGCTCCTACTGAGATACAACCCAATAAAATTCTTCAAGACTAAAGTATAGTCTTTCCCTTTGCTTTGGAACCCAATTCATCCCAGAAAAACCCTTCAAGATATGCCTCTGCAAAAATGTATGACGCCCTTGTGAGTATTTCGTCAGACTGTACGAATTCTCTGCTTGGGTGAAATGACCTCTTCCCAATCAAGAAGATGAGTTAATACATTGTCCATGTGTCTTCCTCTATTTCCCTGCACCTATCCTCTTTCTTAGATCTCATATCAAGCCTCTCTTTCTCCTGGATTGATCTCTCTTCAACGTATTAGTGTGCCCTATTCCTAGTTGACCTCATTTTATACTATTGAGCAAGTGAAAACCCTAACTCATCAATAAGATCTATGGCTGAGATATAATCTTGGCCTCTCAAAGAAATGGATGGACTAGATTAAAAGATCCATCACTTAAATTTTTCACTTTTTAGCTTTAGAAAAAATAACTCAATAAGTCAACATTAAATTAAAACATCTAATGTTACTTTTTCCTAAGTTATAATAGGAAAAGCATCAATACATCAACTAGGCGGTTTCATTGTCCTCTCCTAGGCTGGAACGCAAGCCAAGAAGAAGACCTTTGTCGCTACACTCTTCTCAACAGAAATTTGATTTGAATTGGGTAAGAAGGAGAAATTATAAATAGGAATATTGGGGTTGAGAATGTGTCTAATATCTGACTTCAAAGCTTAGAAAAATATGTATTTGTACAAATTTAATGGGTAATTTCTTCATTTTTATTAAAATATATTATCAAACATTGTTTTAATTTTGTTATTAATTTAATTTATTTAAATAAATTGTTTTTTTATATATATAATTATAAAGGTTTGTTTTTTTATGTTAAATGAACTCTTTAGATTTGAATTACATCACAAGGGGGTGGGGTATGTATACCTTCATAGACTTTACAAGTCAAAGCGTTTGGCGGAGAGGTTCCCTTGTCCCACAAAGAAGGGGATCTCATACACCAATTCAGTACATCGCTTGGTCGTGACCTTAAAATTAGATTATTATTATTATTATTATTATTATTATATAGGATCTAGATGTTTTGGCTCTTGAAATGGAAGGGATACCTCTCTCCCTCTCACCAACTTGACCATTGCTTATGGTGATGGTGGTATTATTGAAACTGTTATATATAGGCACTTCTCCTCATTCTAAGGATGGTACCCTGAAATAACTCTTTGGGAATTTCGAGGATGGCACCTGGGGTAAACCAGATTTTGTACAAATCCAAGGCTTTTTCGATAGCGTGTTCACTTAAGAGCTCAACATATCACTTGCAAGAATTGAACCTAGATAGGGTAGAAAACACCCATCAACACAAACCACTTGACAAGAATTGAACCCAGATAGGTGTAGAAACACCCATCAACACAAACCACTTGAACTAAACCCAGACATATATATATATAGATATAGATATAGATATAGATAGCATATATATATATATATATATATTATTATTACATATATATATATATATATATATATATATATATATATATATATATATATAGTATATATAATTAAACAAAATTGTATATATAATTTTGCTCTTATAATAAACCTAATGATAAAGATATGATAATTTTTCCTTATATAAAAACTTATATGGACGCTCTCTCCCTCCATCTCAAATACTTTATAATGGTATTGACATGAAACCAACACAGACAAAAAAAGGAAAATTGCATTTAAAAATAATTTATTTAATCTATTGTGTAATGCAAATTCCAATTATGCTTGGTTTAAGGCTTTTGTTTTATATTATTATTCATCTTCGCCGATCTATGTTTAGCTTATTTATGAATTTAATATATATTTTTAAATTATTTCTTAATATTATATAATTTATTTATTTTTTGAATTAATGTGATGAATGTTTAGTATGTTCTTATAATAATTTTATAATTTACAAAATATAACTTAATAAGTTGTATGTGTGTTTTTAATTATTTAAATTTGACTTCTATGCTGTTTAAACGAAGTTTTCAGAATCAATTTTTCGAAAAATATTATTTACAAATTTTTATAAATATAAATTGAAGGATAGTGAAAATATTTGAGTATCATGAATTTTTTGTTTGATAAACAATAGTGAATATCAAATTTCAGCATTTTTTGGGGGTATTATACACAACCAATACACTTTAAAAGTAACTCATGTAGGGGCCAAGCCATTGGAATTCAACCCCAAAGTAAGTCTTCAAAAAGGAGACCCTTCTTTGGTGTGTTCAATCTTAGAACGAAGACCATATCCTACTCATAAGCCAAAGATTTTATCTAAAAGCCCTATATTATGGTTCAGGCCCATGTTCATGGTCCATGTGCCTTACAAGTAGCCTATTTAATGCCCAAGCCTTTGGATTTTGTCCTTGAATCATGTCTTTGTCAAGGATTGGATCCTTTTCCATTGTGCGAAAACTTTGAATTAGGCATGTATCATGCTCCTTGTTACACACCAAAATGCAACACTTAAGTACCTCACCCTAAGTGTTGCAAGTGTTATAAAAGTGTCACATACACTGACACCATGAAAGAACATTTGTCACAATCCCTAGTCAATGTGGAGGAAAAACATATTATATGAAGGTCAAAATACTATGTGCACATGAATTATTTATTAATATTCATAAAAAGGAAATTGATTTAGTGTGAGAATCCACCTCACATTTAGTTTCCTAATCTGAAGGAGAGGTTGAGAATCTCATGGATGGTTGAGATATTTTCTCAAACCAAAATCCTAAATTGGTGGATCTTGAGAGATATTTCCTCCTTAAAATCCTTGAGAGATATTTTCTCCCTAAAATCCTTGAGAAATATTTTCTCCCTAAAAATATTGGAGATCTCATTTTAGTGGATCTAATGAGTGATCTTCTCCATGGTGGTTAAACCTCCAAATCCTATATAATGAGGGATTTACATGGATAAGGGAGGAATCTTTTGGATATTAAACTTATGATCTTGGTAGTATCGTGGAAGGGTTGGAGGAGGTGAGCTTGTAGGAATGTTGCATCATCAATCATGTTTGTAAGTATTCTCTTTGGGTTATCATTTTAATATACTTGGCCTATTTCCTTCAAGCTTGTGTTTTCTTCAATATGCTTGTTTAATGTTCCTTCAATATTTGTAGATGAATTTTTTTTATATAATCTTGTAGAGTATGATTTATTTGTTTCTCTTTGATGTCTATTGCATTATAGGTATCAAATTGCACTAAGGAGTTTGAAGATCAAGCTCGAATTGGAAGAAACGAGTAAAAACTTTGAAGCTAGGTGCATAACACCTTTTCTCCTTATCTCTCTTTCTAATTAGTTAAACTAAATTCAAAGGGATGTTAGTGTCCACTTGTGTTTTTCTATCTTGGTATTAGGGGTCTATACTCCAAGGGAAGATTCACATGTCTGTAGGGGAATTATTCTGTAACATAAATTGGTGACTCCACTGGGGAAGGACATTGACTTGTCTTTCCTTGGATCGACTGAGATTTTTCCCACCTTTAGATCATATTTTTTGTTTGTGGCTGATCTACTTCTCTTTCTCTCTTCTTCACTGAAAATTTCACAAAGTTTTGGGCAAAATTTCCTGAGTTTTAAGCCTTATTTTTGAGTTTTTAGGAAGGGTAGTGCTCCTCTGTTGTGTATACCATAGTGATGATCTATTATCAACACTCCCCTATAGTGTATACCAGAGTGTTGTAGCACTCCATCCCTTTGGAAACGAGATCGTTGATCTCCTTTTCTTGGTTTTTCTGCCCCTTTCTGCTCACTTTTTCTCAATAAAATCCTGAGGAGATTTTTGCTGAGAGACCTTTGAATATTCTTGACTTTGTTTTACTAAGAGTAGACCATTCATCATTCATTTTTTTTTATCGTTTGAATTTTCAAATTTTCTCTTAGTTATGATCCCCTTGGGTTAACATGATCTATCGGTTCTTTTTTCCTTTTGATTTTATCTGATATTCATCTCGTAAAGATTTATAATTGCTTGATTGTTTAGAACTATTCATCAACTAAGGTTTGCAAAGGTTTCTTGTTATTGAGCCTTCTTGTCCTCATTTGAAACATCTCGTTTTTCTGGATGATTAGGACTCTTATGAAAACCTAGATTGATTCATGTTTCTTGTTGCTCATCATTTGAGGATTTTCATGAGTGTTTGTTTTCTTTCTCTTTTGCATCATTGAGTTCTTGATTGAACAAGTTATTCCCTAATTGTTTTCTTTCAGTTCTCATCACTTTGAGTGCTCTTTGTTTGATTGATTTTTACCTCATATTTCTTTGTATCAAACTTATATCTCTTTCATATGAAATTTAAGAAGCGAAAAGTTTGCATATCTCCTTGCGTAGTTAATCAAATGAAGAAATTTTGCGTTCATTAGGAATTTTTCTTTGGTTTATGTTTGGAAAAAGAGTTAGTTTTTCATGTGCATTTCAGTTTTTAGAAACATTTGATTGGTAGGTTGGCATCATATTGATCCCAGAAATTGAAAGTTGCATTTTTTTGAGTACTTTCTTGTGTTAATAAGAATAAACTCTTCTCCTTCTTGTACATAGAATTCATCGAAAGAAAGAACTGCATAACATTCTTTTGCATTCTTTTGGAGTCGAGTCTCTTACACATCATCAGTTTCATCTCCGTGAACCCTTTGAGTTAAAATCCATTAAAATCAACCACGCGCTAATAAAATCAACTCGAATATTTTTTTTTTAGCACACCAACTAATCCAGGTGGATATTGGTGACCACCCACCTATTCCAATTGGCTCCTCTTATTAGTTTTTAGTTCATCACGTTCTTTTGTACTTATTTGTAATTGTGAGTGCTACACTTATGGAGATTTCTAAATCCCTACACAGATTCCAGGTGTATATTGGTGGCCTCTCACCTAATCCAACTGGCTTATTTTGTATGTTTTCATGTCAACACATCTTGGTGTACTTCCTGGGCTGTTTTGGAGGCCTAAACAGTTTTTTTTTTAATCGTCATAGTTAAATTGTAATCAGAGTTAGAGTTCAATAGTGTAATCTGTAGCTCTCTAAAATACCTTTCCAACTGGCTATCACGTGCCTAAAACGGAGGTCGTATGAAAAAGTTACAATGCCAGGAAATTGAGGTACCAACTTACCCATAGGGGCCCACATGACGTTTGTCGTTTCACCTCCTAGGGTTAGGTTTTTGGATGTCTAGGGTTTTGAAATTAATGAGTAATATCAAAATGACCTTTGGAGCCTCATTGTAATCATTCTTCTCAGGGGAATGCACGTAGCAGCGACATCTCTTCTTAGACATAGCTACCACCATTCGAGCAAGTGTTCAGTTCTGCAGTTTTACAGTTTCAACCTATTTCATTTATTCAATAGAAGATATTGTTCGTTGGATATATGTGTTGTTCTTCATATCTTTGTGTTTATTGTAATGAGTCTGTTAATTAGTTCATTCCGCTCCTAAATCTGGATCACCAACAATAGCTTAGGATTAGGGTCTTTGGACTAGGTGAAGTGAGTAAGTTGTCCAAGACTACTAAAGAGACTGTAGAAAACTAAAGAGCGTATAAATCCAACTTTCATATAAGCATAGTTGGGAGCCCCTTCTCACAAAGGGGATAAACGCGAGGTTGTGTGCAGGAGAGAAGTGGATATTACCCCTCCAAAGCTTAACCAATAGTAGTGGAAACATCACTTATTGGGGGTTGTTCTTGAGAAACCATTGTTTTCATTAAGTCTCGGTGCTTCATGAACTCCAAATCCATTCGAGGTCCTCTAGAGTCCTATCGGTCTACTTGTATTCATTTCTCTTGAAGAGCTTCTGAATTTGATATCCTTCCCATACATTTGATCCTGACTGTCGATTGTACCCCCCCCAGAGAATGACTATGAGTTGGTAACCTTAGTGGCATTTCCTAGGTACCTATAGAGGTGATTGTGGGGGGATTCACAGTACTTGGGGCAAAGGTCATATCACACTCTCAGTACCCTTGGAGGATGATCTTGCGAAAGCGAGGGTTTCTTGAATTGAGAATGGATGTTATGTGGAGGTCGAGGTAATTGCTTCTCACTTCTTCACTAGCGGCTGGATATCACGTCTTCAAAAGATCCTTAAATATGTTGTTTCTTGGTTTATTTCTTTTAGTTTTCATAGGAGTGTGTTTCTTTGTTTTTCATAGCTAGCCTTAGGATCATAATTTTCACATTATATAAGGCATGGAACCTAATACTCAATAACCACAAAATAATATTTCCTATGAGGTAGTGATCGCAAATCACACTTCTAAAACTGGGAGTGTGGCTCCTAGAAGTGGCCATCACGTTAAAGAATCGGTCCCAACCTTTGTAGAAAGATTGGCATCTTTTGTGAATCCTTCATTCACTAATCCACTTGACCAACCACTCTTTGATCCACTATCCATGAGATACATTGATTCCTTTTATTCTTACTATTACCACCTGTTTCAACCACTAAACCATCCTTTGGCATGAACCCATTGATTCTTGATTTTCCTAAAGCACTTGGGAATTCATAATTTCCAAAACTTCTATAGTTTCTACTGTTGGTTCTTATTCTTTATCAAAAACATGGGTGACCTAGGCAACCCTGACTCAACCACATACACATTCATCTCCTCTTGCACATGAATCAGGTAATATTCTTGCTTCATTTTTTCCACACATGCACACGCCAAGTGTTTTACTTGGTCGTCCCATTGGTTGAATGGCCAGTAGTCAAGTCATTCACACAACCATGGTTACACAAGATACTCAACCTCCATCTCACACAGCACAAATTAGTAATCCCTACATTGGAGGGAAATCTTCAATGGGAGGCCAACCTTCAGCTGGGGGGAAACCTTCAGATGCAGGGGAAATTTTTACTCGGGAGAAACCTACATGGTTGAAAAATCAATAATCATGGGGGGGAACCACTCTTGAAAGTCCTTTTATCCCTACTACCACTAGTCTATATCCTATACATCCATATCCAAGAGTTGTGAATCCTTTGTGGACTCAACCCAATCCAGCGGGTATTCCTCCGCAAGGAACTATGCCCTATCAATTCGTAAACCCCACAATTAAAACACAACAGTCCCTTCCACCGCCATACATAGGGGGACCAAAAGGACAACCACCTTACATAGGTGGAAAACCCAAACAACCACAGTATATAGGTGGACAAACATGACAACCACCTTACATAAGTGGACAACCTGGACAACCACCGTATATGGGAGGACCATCTAGTTTTGTCACCTCACCACAACCTAGCTACCATCCTACTGGTGTTCCTACGCAATATGGTTATCACTATTATCAACAACCTAACCGACAACTACCGTTCTTTGCTACGTTAGATCTACCATATCTGTCATGTTTAACAAACAATCCCTTCCTTCATACCCTGTTTTGGCCCACCATCCCTGCCAAATTATCGTTTGACATTCTAAAATTTGACAGAAAACCTCTGGAGGATCCTAACAATCATGTTATGACTTTCCACTTATGTTTTTCTTCCAACTCTTTGATGGACGATTCCATTCATCTTAGAATTTTTCAGAGAACACTTACAGGTGCGGAAACAATATGGTACATTGAACTGTCGCGTAACTCTTTTGTTGACTTTAACTCTCTTTCCATGGATTTCCTAATGCATTTTCAATTTCCTATATGGTACGATATCGGTACAGAACTTTTTACCTCTCTTTGATAATCCTCTTCTACCCACATCTATGATCATATTCATGAGTGGAGACAATGAAGACGGTTGATTAAATCTCCATTTCTAGACCAACTCCTCGCGGATTGGTTTAAAAAGTCACTCTTACCTCCCATCACCCATGATTTTTCTATGGGAAATGTAGTTAATGAGGAGTAGGCTATCAACCGTGTGTAGTATTTGGAGATGGTTTACTCCTAGTTTGGCACACTTTACAATCTGATCTCTAATGCTCCTCGCCTATTGAATGATATGTCAAGACCTGCTCCAGAATCTAGTTTCGTTCCAAACACCACAACTACTTCCGCTCCTTCTCAACTCTCCGAGGTGAATGCGATCCAATCCACTTAATCTTAGAAACCAGGAAGTAAGAAGAAAAACAAGGGAAAATTCAAGAAACCTTCTAATAAGCAGGATAATCCTAAGTCTGTCAATACCCAACTGACAAGGAAACCTAAATATCCTTGTATGATTTGTGAGGAATACCACTACATGAAATACTTCCCTCATCATGAGGTTGTCACTAAATATCTAAAGGGTACCTCCCAATCAGTTCAGCAACAACATTTGGTTGCACAAAACCATGTCCCTCCGCAAGGAGGCAACCCAAGTCATTCCCACCATGAGGATGCTTCTACAATCACCTATGAGGTTTACATGTTTAATATAGTTAATGTCACAACTCATGCAAATACCTAAGACACTCCTCGAGGTGATAAGGCTAAAGGGAAGGCTTTCGACCAACCTTCTAACTCTACTCCTCCTCCATCTTCCAATTCTCTTCAGATTGAGAAGCCAATTTATGACGCACCATTGCGCCCACCCCAAGAGCATAATTCAAAAAGTGACATTTAATCCAAATGCCTATGCTTCCCAAAAATACAACGTCGTTGAAGATTTGGCACAAGTGCCTTGCACTATGTCAACCCTCGAAGTTCTGCAACATTTTCCAAGTCAATGTAGAACCTTGTTGTCCACCATTGGAGCCATGGATCCTAAGGAGTCTAACTTGATTACGTTTGACATGGATTATTTTAACAAAAGTATCCCACCACTTAGCATTCCAAATTCAAGTTTTGGTTGGTGGAAATAACATCCATCGTATTGTTTTGGATGAGGGATCCTTGACTTTTTTCATTCCTTTGCCTTGTTGGAGAGCCCTTGGTTCTCCTTGCTTACCCCATCCCCTACCACCCTGAAAGCGTTTGATGGGAATGGTTTCCAACTTCACGGACTCTTGCAATATTTCATTGTGACTTTCAAGGGTAAGATTTTTTCGGTTGATATCGAAGTAGTCGACGTGCCCCTGGATTATAATTTTTTACTTGGTTGTAGTTGGTTCTATGTCATGACTATCGTCACATCTTCAATGTTTTGTATCTTACAATTTCCCCATCAAGGAAATATTATCATTGTTGACCAACTTGAGTATACAACTCTAGATCTCAACAATGTCATAGCAAATAATGTCCCTTTTCTAGGACAGAATATTTTTTAGAGTGTAGGTGTAGGTATTCTCAAGGATTCCTCGCTCATGGGGTTTTTTCCTTTGCCTGCTCCTCCCACTGCATAGGTTTCCACCTTAAACATGATTTCGAATCAGGTGTGACATTCCTTCAATTCATCTCATCCTTTGGTAGTACCTGGTCTCGACGATCATAGTTCATTGTCTCTGTCAAGCTCATTAAAAAATGAAACAGACCCCCCTCCTTTACAATCGATTCTCACTCTGGATCAAGTACTTGAACCTTCTTTTCCTTCACCTAGTGAAAATTTTTCCATTAGTAACCAACAACCTAAACGAGGAAAGAAGAAGAGTCCCTGAAGGAAACAACGCTTGGGGGCAGGTCTCCATCCACTGGACAACATGCTAGAGAAAAACCACCAATTTCTGCCAAAGAAGCTGGGGGAAAATTACCTCTAGAGAGACATGCTGCTAGGAGTGATCCTCATTCGAAGGTCATTCCCATCGTAACGTAATAGTATTTTTCTAGAATGAGCTTAGTCTTTGTTCTTTCTCATTCTCGTAAATATATGAGAATAAGTTATCGAGCTTAGTCTTTGTTCTTTCTCATGCTCATAAATACATGAGAATGTGACCAAGTATACTTTTATCACTTTTTTGGACTCGTAAAAGTTATACAAAAAAGGAAATATTTGGAGTCTCCTTTAAGCTCTTTTCAAACTCTCTAAACATGGAAATATTGACGAGTGATATTGTTTCCTTTCACACTCGTTAAAAGGTTTGAAAGGGCGTCTTTCGGATGATATTTTATCTCTTTTTCGGCCTCGTGAGACTAATTACGAAAAAGGAACACTCTAATCAAGCATGATTAGAACATTTCTATGTCGTATTGTTTTATACTTTTTCAGACCTCAGAAACTAAAATCACGAAAAAGGACAACCCTAGAGTTGCCTTTAAGTTCTTTTCAGACTCTCCAAACATGAAAAACCACTGATTTTTCCTTCTCTAGACACTAAACTACACATTGAAGGACCCATATGTGAATGAACCCTTACTTCTTCCAGTTATTTAAATAAAGGAAGAGGAACTTACCGAAGGTGAGTTATATCAAGCATGGGTTACCCTCGTCGAACTCGTTAAATTAAAAAGAGGTACTCATCTATCTAGGTGGGGGGGGAATTGAAAGAAGTGGGTCAAGTTTTTGAGAATCATTTATGGTGGCTATTTTTTCCCTTGAAAATGGCACCTGTTTGCGTCTCATCTTACAGTTGGGTAATCTGCTTGTCTCTAAGTCATACCAATTCCATGTGCCACCATACTTTTTTGTCCAGTCAAAGAGTGATTGTATTTCCATCACATTACATTCTTGGTACTCATTAAGTCAATTCTACCAAGTCATTTGTCGTGCCTCATCATGTTCAAGGGAAGCTTCACTTCAAACCATCCATCTATAGTATTTCCAGTCTCCGTTTCCTGTGTCAGTCAATACTCATTCAATTTACCATATTACATCACTTTCCTGTGTTAGTTTCGTGTCGATGATGAGAGATATATCAAGGCCCTCCTTCGACGATTCTTTTCATGTGGACTTCAATGCATCATGCGGGAATTAGAATTAGAAACCAGTTAGTACCTTGGGACCTACATGCCTCGATGGTAGGCATCCTCGTTTCCGACAGTAGGTTTACATCATTTACCTATGATCAGATAATTCCATGAATGTTCAACCTCAACTCATTTATTCACATTTGTCGGAATGTACTAGTGTACCTTGGGAGCCATTGACATCATTGGTGATTTCCCTCACACGTGTTAATGTTTTACCTCAATTACCGGTAATCAAGTGGTTTCTACCATGTTCGACATCAAATCATCTATTCACATGGATAGATTCGTACCACATCAAGATTGGGACGAAGACCCTAGGTTGAGTGTTCACTTTGTTATCCACTTTTCCTAGGATGCGAAGGATATCATTTGAGCATGTTGATATATATGTTGTCACATAGATCCACATTGTATTGGTCCATGGATATGTTTTATCATCTTGTAGCTCCACTGTGTATTTTTCATTGCTACGATCAATTCATGTCATGGAGGTATGGATCCACATTGTATCTTTGGTGTCCATATCCTTAGTAAATATTTTTTATGGATCCGCAGTGTATTGGTCGGGGTCCGTGCTTTGAGTCATCTTGTATTCCGAGCATAGGTATTCCTGCCTCAAAAATGGAACATACATCAATATTGTTTGATGTTTGTTTACATCTTCTTCTAGGTTCTCCAACTCCACGCCCTTGCATTTAAGAATTGTAAAGTGTTTCGGCCATCAGTTTCTCTTCTGACCTCACACTTTAGGGGAAAATATTCTACACACAAAAACTCCACACTTAAGTACCTCACCCTAAGTGTCGCAAGTGTCATAAAAGTGTCACATACACTGACACCATGAAAGAACATTTGTCACAATCCCTAGTCAATGTGGAGGAGAAATATATTATATGAAGGTCAAAATACTATGTGCATATGAATTATTTATTAATATTCATAAAAAATAAATTAATTTAGTGTGAGAATCTACCTCACATTTAGTTTCCTAATCTCAAGGAGTGGTTGAGAATCTCATGGATGTTTGAGATATTTTCTCAAACAAAAATCCTAATTTGGTGGATCTTGAGAGATATTTTCTCCCTAAAATCCTTGAGAGATATTTTCTCCCTAAAAATCTTGGAGATCTCATTTTAGTGGATCTAATGAATGATCTTATCCATGGTGGTTAAGCCTCCAAATCCTATATAATGAGGGATTTACATGGAGAATGGAGGAAGCTTTTGGATATCAAACTTATGATCTTGGTAGCATCATGTAAGGGCGGGACGAGGGGAGCTTGGAGGAATGTTGCATCATCATCCATGTTTGTAAGTATTCTCTTTGGGTTCTCATTTTAATATACTTGGCCTATTTCCTTTAAGCTTGTGTTTTCTTGCATATGCTTGTCTATTGTTCCTTCAATATTTATAGATGAATTTGTTGGATCTAATCTTATAGAGTAGGAGTTCTGTGTTTCTCTTTGTTGTCTATTGCATTGCAAGTATAAAATTGTGCTAAGGAGTTTGGAGGTCAAACTCGGATTGGAAGCAGCGAGGAAAAACTTTGAAACTAGGTGCATCGTACCTTTTATCCTTCTCTCTATTTATGATTGGTTAAATTAAATTCAAAGGGATGTTAGTGTCCTCTTGTATTTTTATGTCTTGGTATTAGGGGTTTGTACTCCAAGGGAAGATTCACCTATCCACTGGGGAATTATCATGTAACACTCCTAGGATAAATATTCCATACAAAGGGAATGCCATGTGGTTTTTGGTCATGTTCAAGCCTCGTGTACCTTAGAAGTAAGTCCTTTAAGGCCCAAGCCCCTAGATTTGTCCTTGAATTATGTCCTTGGTGACAATACCCTTTCTTGGTACATCAAATTAGCTTGGAATTGATGTATCCCACTCTTATTCTGAGGATTCTATTAAGGGCCAATATCATGGTCTAATCCCAAAGTCATGGCCCATGTGCTTAGAATTCCTTTGGATTTTGACCCTAAAGCTTCTCTTAGGAAAGGAGACCCTTGTCTAGTGTACTAAAGCTGAAAATTGAGCCCTTATCCCACTCATGGGAAAACAATTCCTTTCAAATGGCTCATCTCATGGTTTGGGTCCCTATTCATGGCCCATGTGAATTGGAAGTAGCTCCTTTAACTCATGTTAAGAACCAAAGACTGAATACAAAAGCACCACAATAGATATACAAGAACAATATGCAAAATCTTCTTTATTACTATCAAACCCTTGAGGTAGGGCAACATCGTACAATGGATCTTATTATGGAAGAGATCCTCTCTTGTTCACTTGCCTCTTCGAGGGGGAATCCTCCTATTGAGATACCACTCCACAATACAATACTTATTTTCATAACTCATTACATTTCTTGAACCCCTTTATATAGTGCTACCATCACCTAAGAACATTCTAGAGGAGGAATCTTCTAGAAGTAGAACCTTCTAAGAACTCCTCTTACATTTATTATATCTAATTACACATTTATTATATCTAACTATCATAGTGGGCCTTATTTAATAATATAGTAGACCTAGTCCACCTTACATTGAATGACCTCCACTATTATCACTATGGGCCCTCTGGGCCCCCCCACTACCTCTC